>JAPYZP010000222.1:0-34720 GCA_030522985.1 Torymus sinensis | reverse complement strand
ATGTTCTAAAAGTCGCCTATATCCCCGCGTTGTCATATAATATAGTAATTTTTCTTAGCTTTGTAGTAGATTTTCCTACTACCGTTTTCTCAGTGTAACTATGTTAAATTTTCAGGAAACGTATTTCGAAGAAAAATGAAATCCAAGATAATTATATCTTATTCCAATAGGCCCTTTATTTTCCAGATGTCAGCCGGCTACTCTCAAATATATACGCTATTTAAAGAAAAAAATTATGTTTCTTCTATTGATGATTACTCTAAAAATATATGTTACAAAAGCAAGCGGAAACATTTTATAATAATAGGTAGAAAAAGCTATAATTTGAGCTTTTTTGTAACAAAATATTAATTTCACAGGAAGATATTTTTTAACGTACCAAAACCTACCTAAGATAAGATTTTTGTTATCTACATTTATAATCTTTTCCGATTGTTTTTTGGTACATAAATATTTACCGAGTAACCGTCAATAGAAGTAACACAATTTTTCATCAGAATAATATACTGATGTACACATCATTATATCTTGAGTGGATTTACTAGAACGAATTATGGATGCTATAAACTTCATTTTTAGACACTAAAAATTGTTTTTCAAAGCCCCATCAGAATCCGTTTCCTCAATGTCGAGTAGCCTCCTTGTTAGTAGAACACCATCGAATCCCTATAAAGAAAAATGTGTCTAGTCACATAAATAACTAATCCATTCTGCGACAAAACAGCGATAAAAAATTTCTCAATATTTTCTATCAGTCTCAAATAGCGCTGAATCGTCAAAATAAAGTTCCCATTGGTTTTAGAAAATTATCCATAAAAGGCTCAAAGAAGAAAAACGTTAAGTTACTCTGATAGGAACGGCATTGTTCTTGAGGAACTGTACGAGAGGAGTGTGGGGCTCGCGCCAGTAGGCGACTGGGGCGAGGCTTATCACCAGACTGAACTTTTCATTGTACTCAGGTTTCATAGACAGTAGCACGTAACTGATGGTCGTGCCCATAGAGTGGCCGATCCAGACCATTTTCTTCTGGCCCGTTGTCTGCAGTATGTAGTCGATGATGGCCGGCGCGTCGAACATAGCAATTTCGTGAAAACTGGGAAACAAAATGCAAAATATTTATTTTTCTCCTTTATTTTTCTCTTATAAAGTTTGGCCTAAAATAACCTTTGGAGATCACGTTTCGTTTCATGTAAACATTGAATGCATTTAAATCTTCTTAAAACCTAATTTATATCTATCTTTTTTCTATTTTTTTAGCTCATCTATAATGGTGTGCCTTATTGATATTCTTATTGCATTGATATTTAAGCTGAAAGTAGTTTGAATTGTAAATCGATGCAATTTGCATAAGTCACTTTACTTACTTAATGTGCATAGAGAGACAAATGATGAATGTTACTTGCGTAGGTAATCTTTTCTACTATTTGTAAAAAACACAAGACATATGAGTGGGAGAATTTCACTCTATAATCTACGTAAATTTGCACTAATGACTAAGCAATTCTACAATTACGCCTATAGTGTCTAATTGAAAGCAATAAATTCAGATATCAACAAAATCGAATAAAAAATTTATTCATTTTAATTTAAGTTTTTAGCGTTTAGGAACTTTTGAAAATAATTTTCAATATAATCATAAGATATAATATATATTTAAGTTTTTGATAACAAAAATCAATGTACCATGCAGCATCTATATACTAAAAGTAATAAATTTAAATTAAAATATAATTCGACCCAAAAACCTTTTTCAAATAATTTAATTTTATAAAAACATATGGTTTAAAGCATGGTTATTTTAACATAGTGTAAAACTTCAACTTTTTTATTTAACAAGATTAAGCTTCAGAAGAATCTGCGAGACCTACCTCGCCGTACAATAATTACTTAATGGATGTCATTAAAACTTCTAGCCTCTAAAAGAACACTTATTTTTGTTTTTTATATTCCCCGAACTAATCTATAATTATTTACAAATAAAACAAACATTCAGCCGTAGTAATGGAGGAGGAAAAATGTTAACTACATGCGCACATAGAGATTATGCGTGCTTGTGAGGGTGAATCACTGAAACGTGAAACTTGACTGCGTTATGGGGAGCGAGGCGAACAACAAGCAGCATCACGGCGCGTTATTGTCATGCTTATTCTAAATTTATCTCCGCAATCGCGTGATAGTGCAAATAGAATTTTGTCTAAAGCAAAGCATTGCTATTCATTGCCTGTAGGCAACATTGGTAACCTTTTTTTTCCACACTGAGACAAAAGTATAGTACATTTAACTATAAACCAACTATAAAACATAGTGTGATTTTGTTACAGAAATAGTTTTTTGGTAATCTTAATTTTACGAAAAATAGTTTTACTGATTAAAAAATATATTAGCATTAACTGTCTTCTAATCGTAGTTACTCATGTGCATACTCTACTAAACATAATTGATACGAAATTCTTAGAATTTTAAATCTGAATATGTAAACAATGGAAAAATGAACTGTAAGGAAATTCCTCTACGTATTAACCAACTCCTGCTGTTGATTATCGATATTACTTAAAATGAAGCAAAAAGAAATATTTATTCTGTAGTTTGATGATCACTTTCACATAATATCTAATATGTTTTAATTTTATTATTTATTAAATGAAATAAATTCAGTTAATAGTGCGATTTTGTCACTACGACTATTTATGGTAAATGCAAATTAATTTTAAAGTTGCATGATGTATGTACGGTGAATAAATTATGTATTAAATGATTTTTTTTTTACTTTTGTAACATTTTAATATTATTTTAATTGTCATACATTAAACGAATTATAAAATGTCTGTTGCAATTTTTATTTCACAAAAAAAAAAAACAAGAATTCACTATTCTTAAATCATATGTATAAGAGTTAGGTGTTCACAAGTATCTGAGTACTGGTTGTTTTACCTTAAAAGGTAAAAACGAAAAAAGAGAAATTTCGCAATTTTGTAAAATGGGTTCCTAACATGGACCACTTTGAAAAATCATAGAAAATGTTTTAAAAGTATTCAAATATGCTTATTTGTTCAAGATAATGACAAATCTTTTTCATATTCTATATATGATTGTTTATTTATGTTCTTCTATAATATATAAAAGCGATAGCAAATCATATATACAAAGATTTTATCTAAATATCGCTATAAATGATTTTTCTAATACAAATAGCATTTTATTTTAGCAATAAAAAATGGTTGCCAATTCATTGGCATTTAGCTTCCCAAAACTAATTTATCGATTCCTTTTATTAAATTGAAATTCAAAAAATAAATTTTTCACAAAAAAAGTTGCTAATGATTTTCCATAATAAATCTTTTCTTCTTTTTTATTCAAACAAAGATATTAATATCTATCGCTAAATGTTGTTTTCTAACTTTGAACCGATGCGCTAAGTCTTATATCTGACATTCTTGTAAGCTTTTTTGGGTATCGTACTTCGTGCAAAATAGTATATTACGCACCTATGGAGGAAAAAACTTGGACAGTCCACGCCGCGTAAGAAAAGTTGAGATCAAAAAAATGATATGTCCCAAAAATGACATACTTTGTAAGAAATCAATGGCGACATTAAAATCAGTAATTAATATAGCTATGGTGATTGTATTTCACTTTCAAGCTAAGCGTGCCTTAAATGTCATGCGGGTGATTAAAGGGTTAAAGAACTTGTTATCATATAATCAATAAAAATAGATTTTAATCAAAACAGATGCATAGAAAAGGTTTGGTACTGATACTAAAATAATACTTATATATATATGAGGAAATCCACAATTTGTCCACACTTATAGAGGGTTCAAAAAATTAAAAAAAAAAAATTTGAAGGGACACCTTCGCGACAAGTTGTTTCTCATTTTGTAGGTCATAAAATATATGAAAAATCTCGTGAACATTAGAAAACTGACAAAAAAATGATAAAATTCTTAAGAATTACGTAAATTTGCAAAAAAATCGCTTATTTTTGTCATTTTTCGCGATTTTGAAATGCGTGTAACTTTGCACAGAAACGCCCGATTTTAACTATCTTTAACTTAAATTAAAACTCTATTCATCTACTTTAATCGCTTTCTTGTGGAATATTTGTTGGCACTTTTAAAAGCTTGCTATTGGCTAATCATCAGTGACTACTTTTCGTCCATTTTTCCCATGTTAAATTCCCATAAGAAAAAAGGATGTGCGGTGAAAACGGTGTCACAAGACCGTTTTCTAATGTTTACGAGATTTTTCATATATTTTATGACCTACAAAATGAGAAAAAAGTTGTGGCGAAGGGGTCCCGTCAAATTTTTTTTTTTTTTAATTTTTTGAACCCTCGAAGTGTGGAAAAATTGTGGATTTCCTCATATATAATAATAGTTAACAAACTGGGCTCATTCGATTATGACTGTTCAAAAACTTTTGACCTGTTTGAAACAAACAATTAGCTCTCCTAATTCAAAAATACATACAATGGCCAGAATAATATGTAACATACACCAAATATTTTTTATCACCACTATACCAGATTGCCATGTAATTGCATAAAAATGTAAACCATTTTTTTAACTAAAACATTTTTTGCAGAATAAGTATAACAATTTTATTTTATTGATTCGTGGAGCAGTAACAAATAGCGTGGTAACAAAAAGTTTAAGTTTTTCGCGCGAAAATGAAAAATATGGCCAAGTTTTCCACTTTCCGACTGGTATTAATAACACAATCTGATAAAATTCAAAATAAAAACTATATATGGAATTATAATTATGAAAAATCTACGATAAAATATAACGTTTCCGCTATTAAATCTAACCTTGAAAAATCGTACAATAAAGATCGTCTGATGCTCATCCCGTGTGAACTAAAATCCATCAGAGTAGAGTACATGGGTAAGCAGAATTCCCGTATCGGAAGTGTTAGCCTTCCGGAGCCAGCAACTTCCCTTTCCCAATTGCCCGCATCACGATTCAAAAGGAAAATGCGCGAAAGATGTAATCGCACCGATAGCGAAACTTCTCACGTCGCGAGAATATAATTATATATAGAGTCTTTCCGCACCGACGACACCGTCCTCGATTTCGTAACGATTCCATCGCGCATGCACAATCGGTCGAGCAGTCGTCAGCAATATTTCGCGTCTTTTGTTGATTTCGATTAAACGATACAAGTGTCTCACCTGAATTGCCAAAATTCATTATCGTAGTCGGACGAGAGCCTTTCGTGGTCCCGGGAATAGGTGTTGCCGCGAATGTTGCCCAGCCAGATGTCGTATCCTGCGTCGGCCAACATGTAAGCTGTAAAAGAATGTACAATTGTTGGAATTACGTAATTGAACCGATATATTTTCTGTTTTAAAATTTCAGGCAAACTTTTCCGAGTTAGATAATTGAGTTAGATAGTATACTAATTATAGCTTTTTTTACATTCTTTTTTCTTTTCTTTTTTTTTCTTTTAAAAGCCTAAGTTTATTAGACTTTACCTATATATTGCGATTTATATACACTTTAAATGAAGAGAAAAAACATTATGAAAAGTGTAAGCTCAAAAATGCACTGAAATTATGTACCGATTATTGCAATGATAAGATCTGAAGTTTTTCACGACCCTGAAAAGAAAATTTTTTAGTTCATAATCTATCGACCTTTTTTAGATCATAAGGCAAAACTTATAACGTAAAAGATTTAAGTTGGTTGATTTAAGATACGCATTTTTAATCTTTCGCTCCTCCTACAGGGTATGAGACATCCTACGAAACCAGACTCATTTTCAGGAAAAACAACGAAAACAAAAGTTGTATAGGGATAACATATATTGGGATAACTTATTATATGTGTCCTTGAAGTTGTTTACCACATCATTTGTTGAAGTTATTTGTCTCGCAAATGCATAGGTCCGGTACGTTAAATTGACGGGAAGGGGGTCCGTTTTTGTTTTCCAATATACGCTGTATTGGTATTTAGAAAACGAAGCAGCAGAACTGCTTTAATCGTACATTTAAAAAACTATCACCGATTATTTGCAAATTATCTAAACCACTTTACTCGCGAGCATTCGTCATTATTCGTAGAGCCTTGCGTACACGTCTCGTCCTCGAACTCGTTATCACCGTTAATACCGCGCGTTGTTCCCCGAAAAAAGCATTACCATGAATCACCTTAACCTTCGCTGCCGTTGCAGCTACAGCGCAGTTTCCAACGAAATAATGAATCGCTTCACAACCAATACTCAAACACATCAATGCAATAAGCTACAGGCTCGGATCGGAAGGCGCGACGAAAAACCCATCCAGACGTGTATCTGTCATTAAATGAATATTTTTTTTCATCCCGCGTATATGAGGAAGACCGGCTTGCCTTGACCGGTAGTCCGTATCGCGTATACCGGTGCACGCGTGTCCGGCAGAGCCGATATATCGATGTCGGTCGAACAGCCGATGCGCTTAATGTGCTATGCCTGCACGCGTTCGATCATCGTCGCGGGGACGCGGGATGTATACGCAATTTCGCTGGGAAGACAGTCGATCGTATAGGTGCCGAAAATCTTGACTATCCGATTCGCGATAGTAATGTCATTTTTCCTCCGTGTTCCGTTTTAATTGTGTAAACGTTATTAAATAATATGCACTGTGTTATTATAGCGACCGGTACAGGCATAATTATATGCTGGATATTTATTGTATACTTAATCTTACCGTAGTCGAAGGTAAACAATGATTGACTTTTATTACTGTATTTTCATCGCGTGTGTAGTTCTTTGACAGCTACGTGTCGTCGTCTATGCAATGTTTCATAATTGATTCGAAATTTATGAGAAATAAATTTTTTAAATAAGTTGCACAAAAATATTTATTTTTCTTTCTCAGTCAAGTATGCAAATATCGCTTCACCAAAATAAATATATATTTATTAAACGGTATTTAGGGATCTTTCCGTAGTCTTCGATCCTGTTAGCTATGTAAAACAAATTCTCTTATAACAAGTTGCATTATAATACTACTGTAATATATCATACTGTAAATAATATTTTCTTTTCAAATTGGCGATAGATTCGATTAACACAAATACTCTCTGCATGAAATATAACTATGAATAAATAAAGTATATTGTGAACATTTAAGGATTTTAAAATTTATCTATGGTAAATGGTTATATATTTCATTTACAATGCATATCAGAACATCTCCTACTAATATTGTTCATTGAAGATAATTCAAATCTTTTTCTCGCTTTCTTGTAACAATTTTGTTCTTTTTTACTTGTGCAACTTGGCTAATTATCAAATCGTATATAAACAGATGATAAATACTTGTAAAATAGTAGAAAAAAATTAAGTTTAAGTCAAACACCAAAAATATTCCTTGTTAGTTTTTAAACTATAATATATAAGGTCAACACTTCAAGCAATACTAGACTATATAGATATTTCCACTCTGAGCCCAGGCAAAACTAACGACGAAATATCCAACTGCAAACACAAATTCGTTCACAGGGTGTTGCTAAAATGCAATTCAATGGTATATACTGTTGCACACTAAAACTGACCGACTAATAAAGAAAATTATCACATTATTATCACGAAGTTAAAATAAACAGTTATTTGTTCAGACAGTATTTTTGAAAGTTTCTTTTTAATTCAATTTTTTAAATTTAATCTAAAAATAATCTGTTTGGAAAAGTAAAAAAAAACCTGGATATCTTGAATTCATTAAGTATAGAATATCTATAAATATTGTAGCACAGTATGTTAATGAATCATAAAAACCAAAAAACAAACACATAAATAAAGATAAATAAGACATAAATAAGGTATAAATAAGATATATGAATAAAGATAATAATGTCAAAGATCAGATATACATGTCGAAAAGAACCGCAAAGGTCTTTGCCAATTTCGTGACAATTATAGTGTATGTTAAAAAGGGCAAATATACCTACTCTTATGAAAATATAAAGAAATCGGAAAATTAAAAGAATCACCGTAAAATAACGGTGACACACGACAAATTCCCGTTCTGCTTATAAAAATGCGCAATTAACCGTGTATTCTGATCTACCAAGCTATTTAAAAATAATAATGCAACCGATACACTGTAACCGCCACATTTGTGCACTGCACATATGCATCTTTACGAGAATATTATACCCACGAAGCTTCAATATAGATCAAGGCCAGGTGAACAGTAAGCAATGAACAGAAAGACGATCCAGACGTCAAAGCGTGTAAAAGCGAATAAAGGAATAAAATACAAAGATGCAGCCTTCGATGAACTTTTTCCTTACCAAGATCCTTCTGCGGGCCCATGAGGACCCAAGTGTCCGAGGACGCGAGTAGCCCATGTTGGAAGTACACGATGGGCTTTCCCTTGGCCTTCGGCGAGACTGGACTCCCTGGTATACGGTGGATACGCAACTTGTAACCGTCGAGCGTTGTCAGCGTATGCTCCTCGCCCGGGTAGCCGTACTTGTGCACCAGGCCCACCTACGAAGAGGCATTCATCGTTAATGTGCTTTCTTTCTAGAAATATGTGTTTTCTTAGAGAAATAATAACTTTGCCTAGAAAATACTTATAAAGTAGGAAGAATTTCATTTTGAATAAGATATCTAATGAGATTTTTTACTCAATCCTGGCGATTAATCTCATCCTTTAACGTTAATAAATGTCTTTTAAGCTAATCCTTCTTAGAGTCAAAAATATTTACTGCTTAAATTTTTTATAATTATTTTGTGCAGTATATTACACATCTTTATATACATACATTGATCCTGCAGGTTGAGGTCGTCATAATAAAGCACAGTTTTCCTCGTGCAATTAATTGATTGATACCCTTGAATAATCGTGCTAAAATTAAAACCACCTTCACCTTTATCTTTCCAACGATCTTAAAAAAAATATTACTATAGTTTTCAAGTACTAAAATGTCATCTTACTGAAAATTCATTAAAATTTACAGTTATCTGTTGATGAATCTGAACTCACTTAACGGTTAATAAGTTTATTTTGCACTGTCATTGCATAAAATACAGGCTACACGATGTAAACAAAAACATTGTAATTATATTAATCATGTACGTATAAAGACATAACGCATGTATTTTAAAAGTCAAAATAAATTTTTATGAACGTCTCATAATTAACCTTGAGTTCCGAAATCTTTCCTTAGAAATGAAGTATTATTCATACAAAATTCAGTGGACCGCTCAGATATTCTAAAGATTAAACTATATTCGTTACTGCCTACTGTTACCTATTTTTTTTGTAACTTTGTACTTTTTGGAAATTTGGAAAAAAAGTTATTGATTATAATTATCATCGTGACTAAATGATTCTAAACTGAAAATATGAGTTATGAATTTCATCAGAAAAACCAGTTCCAATGCAATCCAACGCTGTTCCCAGACCGCGGAAAAAAGTTTCCTGCGCCGTATGATTGTCTATAATGTCTTTGCGCCAGAAAAAATATAACTACAAATGACTTTAAACAAGTAAAAAACTGATTCTAAATGCCTATGTTATTGAATAAAGTCATGTACCGACTTGAAAAAAGAAAGTTATGTATAATTCAAGGAAGTAAAGTAAAAAAACCTGCTTAAAATGTACACGCGTCGGCGTACAGTGTAATAAATTAAATATTACCAGAAAGCATAGGCATTCACGCGAAATTAGTATTTAAGCATTTTTGAACTATGTAAACAAATCATATGGATGGAAGAGGTGTCGATGTTTCGACAACTTTTTTTTTTTTTTTCAAGTCACCTAACGAACCTTATATAGTTCAATTAAACTATTTTACAAGTTGTGCTTCATTGTGAACTTTAACATCAAAAAGACCTTATTTTCAAATGAAACAATGAAGCTATTATATTATAGCATTCCATCAATAGAATGTGAATAAAAGTATGTGTATATGACTAGTGCTCAGTAATTTCTTTCGAAAAAAATTTTAACGAATATACAAATACAACGACTAAACCAATTTCAGGCTCTTTTAAATATACAATTGTAATTTCTCGCTACCGAAATCGAGTTAGTCAACTTTTTTTTTTTTTTTTTTTAAATTGAATATTCATATGAAGCAATTTTGTCATCATACTACGGCAAAATAATTTTTTTAGAATGATTTATGTTTTGAATTTAGAATTTATAATGCAGAGCAGTCATTTGAAAGTTCCTAATATCAGAAACCTGCCTGTAGTTCTATTTTAAAAAGTTTCAAATTGGTTTCGTATAAATGGTCTTCGATACGAATCACTGCAAACTAGTTTTTTTTCTACTAATATAAAATTTATGAAACGTTATATAATAACTATGACTCCCCCCCCTCCCCCTCCGGCACCCATGAAATTATGAACCTTTGGATGACAGCATGCAGTTGGAAATAGGATACTTTCTTCACTCTCAAATCTTCATTTGGCTATCATATAGTTGAGTAAGTGATTTATATGAATATTTGGTTGCTATGGTATGTAAAAATGTATAAACTAACGAAGTGTAAATATTGGATTTCGGCATCACGGAATTCGAAAGTTGTCTTTAATTTTATACAGTTAATCGAGACATTAGGATGGATGCCCCTCTATATGAAAAACTATAAAAAGATTTTTAAAATATATTGTGTGTAAATTAATGCACATTTTTTGTAGAAATTTTCCATTATGAATTTACCGAAAAGATTAAGGATGATGGTTTTCGCTAAGAAGCGTATACTTCCTTGAGCCTCAGATTTTGTTAGCCTCCAATATTAACATACAAAAAAAATAAAATTACGTTTTCCCATAAAGCTGTGAATTGTAAATATTATTTTTCATTTTCCGAAAGACCCGTTTGAACGCAATTCCTAAAATAATGAAATAAATATCACCGCACTTGAAATGCCTCGAGGTGCGCCTATTAAATATTCTTTCGTATTCATTATTAACCACCTGCGTCATATACGGTCTTTAACCCGGCCGAAAATCTCACGAAGATTAAAATCTGGCAGGCAAGGTCGTTCAAAAATTATCCTCTCTCATACGCTACTCGGCTATCTTTTAATTATAACTTTTAAATGTTACTTGCTACATTCAACGCGCTTCGCACTTATTACTTTATTTATTTATTTATTTATTTATTTTTATTAATTTGAGGTTATGAACATGATCGCGTTAGGTTCAATTTAAAAGTTTTGTTTCAATCAGTTTAAATCGATAATATCATAAATTTTATAAATAAAATAATGAAAATTTTTCTTATATCATTTCAATTTTCAGTTTTAAATACTCAAACTCAAGAATTCAATCTTAAAAATTCAAACATATTAGATTTTGGCGCTTAGTCTACATAGACCAATCAAATGAGTCTACAACAACCAATCAAAACAGTCTTATTGTGATGACAGATTTCATCCGTCACTTTTTTAAGAGAGGAATAAAAACCTGGAGTTAAGTAAAATGAAAATTTGGTACGTTTCCTATACTTATTTTTCTAAAAGTGCTTAGTATTTAGTGCATTCTACTTTTTGCGGTTCGGTAGCGTTTTCTTAGAAACCATTGGTGTCTTGATAAGTAATCGTTGCATGTTCTCACTTTAATTAAGTAAAAGACGTATCGGTAAATTAACGTACGACGTGAAAATTTCCACCTGGAATATATATTGGGTCGCAATTTTAATAAATTACGGGTACCGATTAACATTACAAATGAAGATATTTTCTTTCAACCGTTCGAAAAAAAAAATTCATTCCAAATGTCTATACTAATATTACATAACTGTAATTTATCAGAGTTTCAGATAATTTAAATATTCATCCTATTCTGGCCAACGTTTATTCGATACATTCATCGTATTTAACGAACACCACTATATTTTTATGATTCAATTTAAGTATACAAATAAAAAATTAACGCATGAAGAAAAAAAAGAGAAAGAGGTCGTTAAAAAGCCAAAAAATTCCATGAAACAATAAGGAGAAAAACCTCTTGGAATAATAAGAATATACTTGAATACACTTGAACTCACTTATGACAATTCGTACTTACAAAATCGAGCAGTGGCTGGAGGCCCAGGGATGACTCGGCGATCGACCTCGAGGACGTTATGTTCCGGCTTCTCTCGTAGCGGCGGCGCGCATATCTGCCCGGGTGCAGGTCCAGCAGGTGTAGGTTAGCGGCCTCCGCCGTCAGGCACAGCCAGCACAGCGCGGCTAAGAGCGACTTCACGCTCAGCAGCCTCTCATCGCTCATAATTACGATGGCTTCAGGGCCGGCTGAACGTCTTTACCGGTAGGCCCGAAATACTGAATGAGTGCATTGTTAATGAAGAATGACTTTTATCGCGTTCGCGTCATATGGGAAACGGGACGTTTCGATGATTCATTATAAAATTCGAATGGTGTTGGACTGACATCGAATATTTAGACTTCCTTATTTTAGTAATCTCAGTCAAATATCAGAAAGGAAATATTGGTATAAATGTCTTTTTTTAAGAAAATTGTAGTAAAATAATTATTTTAGAATTATTGACGATAGTAATCAGCCGAAAACTCATAATATAAAAAAATAGTGTGATTGTGTTTAAAAGAGTTCTGATAATACCAATGACTTTTATTCAAACTGCTATTGATGAAACGCGGTATGTTGCACAATAGCCTTATTATTGCTAAATTTGGAGATACGGTCTTTTTAAATTGAAGTTCCCACAACGATCGCAATTTATTAAATGTTATAGTCGAACTATAAAGATTTCCGAATTGACTTCAATTTTATATAGCGAATCGTTGAAACCTCCCTCTGCCCCGCGCGAGAGATAAGTAGAGATGAAGAAGCGCCGCAATGCCCACATCTCAGCGAATACTTAAGAGCTTTTGCTCTATATTGATATTACTGACTGACACACACTATAAAAGAAGTTTAGATGAATAAGGAAGCTTATTTAAAAAGAAAATGATTCGATCCCGAGTGTCACACTTATATAGAGTAAAGGGTCTCAGTTATATAGATGTGCACCTCTTTGCTCGAGCTCGAGTCACATTATGCATACACCACCGATGGTATCGTATTAAAAAGAAAAAACAAAGAAATTTAATACAACTACAAGTGCATATTGGTCGCAAATATTATATAAATAGCATAGACAAATTTCGCAAGCACACATACCAATAAACTTTTTACATCTTTCCTCTATTCCACGATTAAAAGTTTCCTCAAAGTCGTAAATAGGCCTTGCCGCGCTTTTGGACGAGAAAAAAAAATTTATTCCCATTATTTCAACTTTTCACCGCGAGAAAAAAAGTCATCGGTACAGAAAAAAAAACGCGTCTGATCAATATTTATCTCGGCACGCATATATACCCGCACCAGATAAAAACAAAAAGAAAGAAAAAGAAACATACGGGATCAACTGCCAGCGCCGGTCGAATCGTGCGTATATGTGCGGGCAAAATAATCCGTGCAGCGGTCCGTCGATTCAGCAGCTTTTCGTCATCGTCGCACCGCGAATTCCGTCGTAAAGTTTATATATATGCACCCCGCGCTCGTTTCTAAAAAAAAAAAAAAAATCACCGCAAACTCTTGGCAAACTTCGCGACAGCGCTATATGCACTTGGCCAATAATAGGAAAAGAGCGCGCGTTCACACACAGACACAAGACGGTAGCCGCACGCGGTGCACTTGTGGATAATTACGTCGGCGATATACTTGTCTGTGCGTATAATACCTGGAGGAGGACGACGAGGAGGACGACTGCCGATGCTTACGCTCGAGCTCACGGGCAACGAGTGCGCGTCGCGAGTTGTGTATCGCACACCGCGCGATATACCCCGTCCGCGCGGGAGTATTGTATATATAGGTGGGTATGGAGGCGGCAGGAGAGCTTGCAGCGGCGCGCGACAGCGGCAGATCCACGCACGGTTATCCTTGGATCCGGCTGCTTTGTATTCGCGCGCGCGCAGACACTTCCTAGCTTCGACTCCCCCTCTCCACCTTCGCCCCTCACTTAATTGCATCTGTATACTTCTTTTTTCTTTCTTTCGGGTGCCGTTATAGAGCGTTGTGTCGCCCGTGCTCTCACATTTACGCATGTACACGCGCGCCCGCCGCACGAGGAAAGAATGAGATTTGTTGTTTTTTTACGAGAGGGCGAGTTTCGACTCTGTTGCTTATTTTCTTCACGGTTTTACGTCGAATTTCGTGCGCGAGTTACCGGTTTTCCGCTCCTGCGGGGACCCCCCTCATCGTGCATATTCCTTCGCGGTCTAACGATGAATTCGTTGATATGGTAATGCCGGTCGATTACGAGGAAAAATATTTTTCACTTCTTTACTTGCGCACTTGTTTACCATGGTATGATCCTCTCAGAGCGCGGATTCTTCTCGAATTTGTAAATATTTTTATGTATCATGAATAGCATATGCATATATAAATAAGGTAAATTATTTCATTATCAGTGGCAGAGGGCCGCGGCGAATTACTCACGCGACTCCGAAATATAAATTTGTAATTCAGCTTCAATGAATATGGCGCGACGATTGATAAATTTTTACTCAGATTTTATTTACTAAATGCGCAGTTATGTAGAACTATCGAATTCAAAGATATAAATGTAAACAAGTTTACATAGACGATTTTTAATGATGGATTTTACAAGCACTAAAGTGCGATGTATAATCTTAAATTTATTCCGAGATTTTTCTGTATCGACTGAAGTTCATTATATATTCATTTACAAGTGTTGAATACCGCGCCACGGGAACTATGTGACTTTTACGATTGCTTATGGTAGGAAAATAATAGCAAAATATTAATAATATTAATGAAGGAACACTAAACCAATAAGGTGTACTAATAAAATTTAACCAAAGATCTTCATAATAACTACTTCCTTATTAGATAACTTATGATTAAGAGGTTTTTCACCTTTCAACATACACGTTTTTGCTTCGTATAAATTGTAAGAATATTTTCAATTGTTTCATTGTATTATCAGTTTTTAATAAACGTTGGTAAAAAAAAATAATAATAAATATGAAATTTATACGATGATTATACGAATTTTCCAAATATATAAAAAAAAGGAAAGATTTGTTGTATGTTACAATTTATAAAAACAACGCCAAGAAGCTTATTTCCACTTGAATATATGCACGCACCGTCGAACGAGTGCTGAATCACAACACATAGAGAGAGATTCGTATAAAATATTTTTTGAACAATCAAAATTCCCAGGACACATCTCACGATTACGCGGCAAAAAATTATCCTTCCGTTTCACAAAGATTTTTTTTCTAAGATTTGCATTATCCGTTACTTAAATATTCCGCTCGCATGTGCGCGCGCGGTTAATGTACCCATCAAACGTTAACGTTACGTGCTACACTCATCTGAGAGAGAGAAAAAAAAACGTTTCCAATTAATGAAACAATTTTACTCCTCTGAATCTCAACCACATACGTCAGCAAATAAAATAGCTAATCTTTTCGGAATCAGCCGATTAATTAGAATGAAATTTGGAAATTCAAAAATGCTATATTTTCAACTTAAGGAGACGTTCCTCGCCAGCCGCCACTCTGTTGAAAACGAGATCCATAAAAACGTCGATAAATTTTTTCTTCTCTCTCTCTCTCTCTCTCACTAAATCTCCGGTACAAAAATCGCGCAGACTTTGTCGAATTCCACCTAAAATGCGCACCGGTCCCCGCGCGCGCGCGCGCATAATGTATTCAAATCGGTGTGTGTCCTTCCGAGCGCCGAGCTCCGCACGCGCGTCACTTCCCGATCGTGTAGCGAGTCGCTATATATACACTCGGTTGGCGAAATAGCGAGCACGATCGATTGGTCCTTTGTGCGTGAAAGATGCGCGGATCGCAACGTGACAAAGAGTGCATAAGTTATAGTGAATGACGCAGGGAGTTGAATGTCTTTAGGAAAATTCTCGAGGGTGTCTCGTTGCGCGCGTGTCAAAATTTCTGGAACCGCTTCTACATATTCGTTTGCACTGGACTTTGCTACCGGTGCGTCTTAAATATTCATAAGCTAAGGGGGACTCGTCGAGGTGCAGCTTGCTTGTACTTATCTGTAAAATGGAGTGACATATTTGTACTACTGAACAAATACGATTTCGAGCAAAATTCCTTCCTTCAAAACTTCAAATTTTTTAAGATGGTATAATACAAGTAGCGAGAAAAATTTTTCTTATTTTGCACTTAATGTCGATAATGTAGTTATTATGTTATATAGAAAACGAGAAAATAATTTTTCTTGACAAACAATTGCTATATAACATTCTAATGTCGGCCGAGATGATTATGGGATAAAAATTTATGCTGTTGTGCCGGATCTCAGGCAAACAATTCACAGTATACGTGTGTGCTGCCTATCATTGAACCAGTTCGGCACAAGGAAACTTTAAATTACAAGGGCTATACGTTGCAAAGATTCATTGAAGGATACATAATTCATCGAATTTCGTACAGAAAATATTTGTAGTTGACGAACAAGAAATAAAAAATGCATTGTTTATTAGTATATATAAATTTTTAATGTTAATGTTAATATTAATGTTAATATTTTCTGGTAATGAATAAACAAATAAATAAATTTGTGATATAACAAAGAAATAACGGATTGCGTATTGAAATTTTATATGAAATATAAATTATGTTTACTCTAGTATTGGATAATGTATTGCTTCCTCCTAGAGTAAACTTTGTGATTGTAATTTTCTGAGGTGTTGTTAAAACATGTTATAATTGTTTCCCGAGGTGTTAGGAATCACGCGCGCGCGCGCGTGTGTATGTGTGTGTGTGTGTGTGTGTGTGTGTACGCGTGAATCTCAGCTTCTACTCGGTTGATTTTAACCGGAAAGGTCTCATTTTTTTCTTTTTTTTGTGTGATTGCGGGTCCAGAATCCGTTTTTTTTCTTGCGCCGATGCGTTTGTGTTTTATTTCAAATTTTCGATTTTCTAAAATTTATTATTTTTTTTTTAATGATAGGATCGAGATATTTTAATCGGATGGATAGTATTCGAAAGAGAATTAAATTACCTATATTTACTAAAAAAGAAAAGTTCTAGCTATTACGGCTCTCTTGTTATTAACAAAACCGTTTTCTTTTTATAAACTTATATATTACTTATATTATATAACTTCCAAACTAAACGGACAATTATTTGGAGAAAATCATGATAATGCAGAATATAAGTACCTATAATCTGTAAAAATTGGAATTCATTCTGTTGGTTAGTTTTTGAGGACAAAATTAAAAAATGAAATAAATTAGTTTTGTATGTACAATGATTACGGGAGTTAAATGGTCTTAATCGCTTCAAAATTCCTTGTAGAGGTAGATTATGGATAGCTCTCAGTCGAGTTCTTTGGGCAAAATGATTGATACATAAATTTCAGAGATATTTGAGGTTCGACACGTAAGAACGTCCTATCTCGGCTCAACGCGTAAGAACGTCCCATCTGAGCTCGGAGCGTAAGGATGAATTAATGAATTTTTAAATCACTTTAAAACATGTAGAATGAATAAACATATTTTATATTTGAACTATATACTATACATATAGGAACGATAAATTAATTTGGAGGAAGCTACGTGCCAATGATTTGGCAGCGGTTTTTTAATATGGATATAATCTTTATTTAATTGTGACGACGACTGTCTAAGTTTTCAATAAGTACACAATAATTTAAATTGTTTATATAAAATCGCAATTCAGTTTTTCAGACGCAACAATGTGGGTATTTAACTTGATTTATGACAATAACATAATTTATTGCTGATCATTGTTTGACTTTATTTTCAAAAGACTATAAACTGTTATGTATTATTAAATGGATTCGCAATCGCTTGGGTTTAAATATAGATGTCGCAACCTCGTGAATACACAGCAAAAGTTTCAACTTAATTCTTTAAAGCAGCGTTTCATTGCCACTACTTCTTTCCGTTCTAGAAATCGCAATGAAATAATTATTTATATAAAAAAGTACTTATTGAACTTCTACATTTGTGTATTCATCTGTGAAAAGTACAATGCAATATTGTGGATAAACATAGGTATTCATTTTACAAAAACTTGAAATCATTGAGTGTACTTTCAGCAACACAGGAAATATAATGAGTTTGCTGATCGTTTAAGGAGTTCCAACCATGACATAAAATTTTTTATGTACACTTTATGACTAATGGTATAAAAAATGCTGGAAAGTAATTAGTCATTTTATATACACCTACATACTTACCATTACATTTTTCAAACAAATGTAATTGAAGCCGTTTTAAGAATTTTATTGTATCAAACAGAATGCAGAATAAACAGATAGATACGAGTTTATTTGCAATACATCAATGACAAAAAAGGATAAGTAGACAATTAAAATGCAATTATAGATTTTTAAGACAATGTATCTTATGTAATCTTATAATGAAAAGATCAAGTAGAAGGTCTTAAAATTGTTTTTGAAATACTGTATTAAACTTTTGTTATCGGAATGGAATAAATAAAAATAAGTTAAATCTCCTAAACCAAACATTAAAATAAACATTGTCATTCCTACACGAAAAAAAATCAATACAGATTTTAATATAAATTCACCCTATATTTTCGAATCTCGCCTTGGCGTCTTGCAATTAATAAAAACCATCGGTAACTACTTCAAGTGTAGCTACGTACCTGTTTCAGTTTTCCACTGAACATTGTTAAAGTCTAATTGTGATTGAAATCTATTTTAAACTAGCTACATTCATCACACTTCGCGCGAATTATTACAATTATTATTATAATTATTTTTTCCGAGGTTATGAATATGATCAAGTTAGTTAGTTTCAATTTAAACATTTGTTGCAATCAGTTTATATTATACGATAATAACGAAATTTTTATAAAAAAAAAAATAATAAAATTTTTCTTGTACTATTTTAATTGTTCAATTTTAAATACTCAAACTCAAGAATTTAATCTTGAAAATTCAAACATATTAGTCTTTGGCATGTATTCGATATAGACCAATCAAATGAGTCAACAAGAATTAATCAAAACAGTCTTATATTCTGATGACAGATTTCATCCATCACTTTTTTACAGAGGATTAAGGATCTTAATATAATATATATTATGAACATCAAAAGTATACAAAATATAACAACTAATTAAATTGTAATGAAATTTATTAGTGTCTTCATCATTTAAATATTTTTTATCGATTATATTATATATGAAGATTCGAAAGCCATAAAAATATTTTCAGCAACAAAACTGAGATGAATTCTTGCACACCCAGATCTTTAAAAAGTTTTTTTTTTAAACCGTGAGATATCATATCTTACCATAAAAAAAATTGATAAAGGAATTTTTTTTCTTAATTATTATAAAATTTTGTTTAGAACATTGCAACTGTAGTTTAACATTTTTAGATAATTAATTTATTAAGACTGTATTATCCGCACAACAATTAATTTAACGAATTAACGTATGTACATATATTTGCATGCAACAAGAATGCATAAATAAAATTAAGTATGCATTTTTTTAGGTTGACTGACTGCCTATCTACACAAATTCTCATGTAATTCTTAAAGGAACAAAAAAAATTATCTTCCATAGAGTATATTATTTGGTCTTTTTTACTGGTTGAAAAAACATTTTATAGCTTAGAGTTTTATAAGTCTTTAAATTATTATAATTACAATTATGCAATAAAAGTTTAATGACTCTCACGTTATTTAATGTCTTTTCCTCATATCGACAAATATTGTCTTAAATCTATTATTATTAAAGTTCTTTTAAAATTCCTAATTATTTTCAAAAATCGATCACAACACAGATAGTATAGAAATGATAAAATATAACAATTAAGATTGTCTATACTAAAGTTTACCAAATTCGTCTATAATCATAGCAAAACTAATCAATTATTCGTATCAAATTATAAAAAGAATTAACATCGAATAAAAACAAAATATTTTCTCACGTCAAGCCATTCGTATTTACAGTTTGACGACACTGCTAATACGCGTATCGCGACGTTTATCTTTTTCGTCAATTAAAAGCACCGTCCTTGCACGACAAACGTTGCATAACTCATTATTTTAATTATACAGTATATACATTTTACAAAACGTTATAAGTTGCTGCTCATCAAGCCAGTATTATCACAAGTATCACGGCCAAAACTCTGATGGTAAACAAAAACAAGACAGATTGAAGGGCTCGATTGTCTGGTCGATCGGCGTTTAAATATTTCGTGGCAGGGCGCAGGCGCGCCAGCGCTCCGGACAATGCCCGACAACTCTCTCTCGCAGATCAGCTGATTTTCACCTCTCCTCCTCCCACTTTTCGAGACGCTTTCGTTCGCTGTACTTATACTCGCTCCGTAACGACGACCGATGTCAACCGCACGACAACCTTATCAGGCTTTGACTGGCACACAGCACGTCCCTTATCATTCCAAAAGATGAGTCGCTGATTCTCTTCAGTGGCTGGGCTTGTTTCCTTGCGGGACGCATGTTAGTGTGACAGGCGAAAAGTGCACAAGTGCATCCACAGAGAAAAAGAGAAAGAGTTTTTCGAGCGAGCATCATGTGTATCCTGTTTATCTACAGGGAGCCAAATCCTCGAGAGGGCAAATACAGGCTGATCCTGGTCTCGAATAGGGACGAGTATTACGCCAGGCCAGCCCAGCCCGCCCAGTACTGGCAGGATTACTCCAGTTGCCTCGGAGGTATGTATCCACTTGTTTATGATCTTTGTCTTTGTTATGCTTGAGCAAGATAAACGCTGTAGCTATATTGGTAGGTGCGAGATGGAAAAAATAACGCATTTTTGTTACGGCATGCCGAATGAGTCGTTTCTGAAAATTGCTGGAGTGGCTATTTCTTCAAAGTTTTACGATTATTATCTTAGTTACAAGATTATGTAATGCGATAACAAAAATACAGTTATAAGTTTAAAGAATTAAAAAAATGTCGTTATGCTGTGTAAAAAATATTCAATACTACATCGTTCATATTAAGAAAATTTTATTAATTTACGAAATTGGATTGCTAACACCTGAAGAAGCCTTTTTTGTGTTGAGTTATAGAAAATTTGTGAGGGGCGTGGGGGATCCAATGTTTAGACGATACCCCATAAAATTCAGTCAACGAACGAATGTTTTTCGTTCGACATTCGGTGTCGCAGATTGTGTTAGATATCGAATTTTAAATTACGAACATCATATTTTCGAATATAACAGTTTACTTACCGTCCAAAACATCACATTTTATTAATACTATTTAAATGCAGATTTAACTCGTTTCTATTGATTTATTTTGAAATATCTTTATTTTACTCTTGTTAAAATTCTGTTTAATGAAATTCGATGTTTTGGACAGTAAGTAAACTAATATAGTCGAAAATACAATCTTCGTCATTTAAAAAGTCGATACCAACCAGAATCGTACCCTATCGACCAATTTATGTTTCACATAGTTTGTCTAAAAATGTAAAAAACAAAAGAAAAAAAAAGAAAAAAGAAAATACAGATATGATATAAATACATTTTCATTGAAAACTGATATATAGGAATGGACATGGAGCCTGGGAGAGAAGGTGGCACTTGGTTAGCACTTAACTACAAGACTGGTCGAATCGGAGTGATTTTAAATTTGAATGGCGTGCCAAAATCTGTTGAAGGTAAAGGCCGAGGTTTTCTAGTTAGAGATTACATCACATCATCAAATTCTACAATGGAGCATGCCAATGAACTGCATAAAATCAATCAAGAAACTCAGTGTTACAATCCTTTTAATCTAGTCATGGTTGACATAAGGTAATAAGATTAATTCTGAAAGTATATGTTAGAAGTGATAACAGTATATATTATAACAGTGATTTTGTTTATTAGGAATAGTGATATATGCTATGTGAGCAGTATACAAAACTTTCCAGGTCCTATTTCTATTGATAGAAAATTTTTAGGTTTTGGTAACAGTGGTATGGAAAAACCATATCAAAAAGTATTAGCAGGCGAAAAGAAATTCGAGAAACTGCTGAATGATGCAAAAGTTTCTCAAGAAGAAGAATTGATCGAAAATTTAATACAATTCTTAAAACAAGAAGATAGGTATGTAATAGTTTGTAAATCCTATAATTTTATTAAGTTTCAAAAATAAAAATGAATAAAATATATTGCATCTTATTGTTTTTTAGATATCTTCCAGATAAAGAATTGGAGGAACGATCTCCAGAAGCTTTTAATGAACTTAGTGCTATATTTGTTCGACATGAAAAGGCAAAATATGGAACAAGAACGCATACTGTTATTCTAGTAGACGACTCTTATAATTTGACTTTTGTAGAGGAAAATTTAAAAGCAGACGGAGCATGGAGTCGTCAAATATTCCGTCAACATTTAGAATAATTGAGTGCCTACTATAAATGTAAAATAATGTAACATAATTGTTTTTCTTACGAAAATTGTTATCATTAATCGAGTACAAATTGAACTCTAATATTTTATACAATTAATAAATAATCAAATTTTTAAATCAACATGTAAAAAAAATACTGTTTCTGTGTACCTTAAAAGTTGAACTTTGACGTATAACAGTTTTTAACATAAAAAGACTTTACAATCAACATTAATTCTCTTCGCCTACATCTATGTCTTCATCAGAATCGCTTGGAAATATTTCTGATCCCTCATCATCTGCTACATTATTTTCGGTCGTAATTTCAGAGCCAACCGTTATATCTTCAGAGGACTAAAAATATATGATTTATTAGTATATTGAAACTTCCAATCCAGTCATATTTGCAAGTGCTCGTAAACAATCACATACCTCCGACGCAATTTCTTCGCCGTCTAAACCCTTGTTAAGTAGATTACCCATCCAAAACGCTCCGATAGAATTATTTGCAGTTAACATACCTTTAACTCTATAAATAAATCTTTCACGTCTTGATTTTGCAATAGGTATCAGTTTAAGAAGAGATACGTTTTTTTCTTTTCTTGCTGTACAAAATATGTCTCGTAAAAATCTTCCGGATCCTAAAGTCAATAGCAAAATTAATTTTTAAAATTATTGCTTTTAAATCTTATTTATAACATTATTTTAAGGTAGTTATATCCTAAGATACAGACCTTGTACAAAATAATTTTTACTTCTATAAAACGTGATAATGTGAGAGATTATGGGTGTGAAAGAAGTAGAGTTAATAAACTGGAAAAAAAATATTTTTAAACCCAAAATTATATAATTTTATAATATTATATAACATCTATAATTTCTCACATTATCAGATCTTATATAAGTAAAATTGAAATTATTTTTTACAAAGTCTGTATCTTGGGATACAACTATCTTAAGGCACTTACTTTGAAATAATTTGATCACGTTTAAAACTTCTTCCGTCTGATATTTGACATTTGCTTCTAGTAATTTCATACCATTATTCAGAACCATTTGATATAATATTGATATATAACGAAGGAAAAGAATTAAATACATAGCATTTGTATTTGATTTGCAAATGTCTGACATCTTATCTAGGCATGTAGCAGCTTCTAACCACACTCGTATCCTTTCGGGATCTCTAAATATGCAAAAGAATCAAAAAAATATTTCGTAAATTTTATTATCATTAAAATGGAAATATTGTAAATAGCAAATTTTATATGATCTCACCTTTCAGATGAAGCTAAAGATACTTCAATACCTTTAATGAGTCCAGCAAACAATTGTTTTAATAGCAACGGAAAAATAGCCCTTGTAACGGACGGTATTCTGCTCAAACGAGATTGTGGACGTTCAAGTGAAGCTGCTTGCTCAGGTAACCACTTCATCACCGAACTTACAGTTTTTAACGGGTCAGGTTCATTTTCGACCCATGTTTTTAATAACTGCTTTACCGCATTTCTATATTGAGGTCCATGGGATTCACTACTCCATTCAAGGCACAAATATCCATAAGCCATTCTTGCTACAATGAATATTGTTTTTTAGATTCGTAAAACTTAAATTTTTGGTATACTTTTTGTTTTATTACCTTGTCTTTCTTTTGACTGCTCTGTAAAACTGTTCGAATGCTTCATCAAACAACCACATATATCAACAAGCGCAACAGCTAATGAAATATGCGTCGCAACATCTGCCAAAGATTCAAAATATTTATAAGCCTCGGCAACAAGATCTTTACACGATCTTAACAAGGCGCTTGATTGGCTCATCATACTAGCAAGAGTTCTAAGGCCCTCTAACAAAAATATTAATTTTTTGTGTGTTTATTATATATTTAATTAATCAGTTGATGCTATAATAAATAGTATATTTTGGAACAAGTGCAGGAATCGTACGCACAAGTTACAAACGATATTTTGTTATAATAGTATGCGTAAAACCGTATTTCCCACGTCGTTTGCAATGTGGAAAATACCATTTTCTAAATGAATATAAATTTGGTCCAAAAATACAAATTTTCTTCCGCGTTCTATTACAAAAAACTGTATAATATACGTACCGCGAAGTAATGTGTTGTATCTTGCTGATTGAAACTCTTTCCAACTAAATATTGTAATTAACAAACACAATAGAAGTTTTGCAGCTTCCTTTTCATGTGCACTATCATGTTCTCTCAAATCAGCAATAATCTTCTGCAGTTTGGCACAAATCTTTGGCAATAAATGAATTAAATCTCGCATGAAACTTTCGGATGATTGATTTTCAAACATACCCAAAAGTTCTTTGACTATGAAACAAACTTGAGCAATTGTGACATTTTCAGAAGATAGCTGTGATGAGTGAATATCCATATTTGCATCTAAAAGATGAATAATCTAAAAAAAAATACCAATAAAAAATGCATAATTAGAAAATTAAAAAAAAAAATTATAATACATTCATTGACTAAAAATGATTAAAATTTGATAATATAACGTGAAAATACATTGTAATTTGAAAAGTGATACAAAATTTAAGTGAACATGTCGAATATTCATTTACTTTTTACATAGCACTTAACATAAAGTTTGAACGATTTTCTTTACTAATTTTTATCGAAGTTGATGAATAATTAAAAACCAAACAAGTTGTTAAATTAAATTTTCTTTATAGTTTATAAACCCCAAAAGATTATTTAATTTTTTAAAAATTAAAATTTTTTTTCTCACTTTAGTGTCCATTTGTCTGAAAAATTCTGGATTCTTCACAGTCATCTCAGATCCTATCTCCCAATTTTCCCATTCCGGTAACACTATAGATTTACTTAAAGTTGACTCATTTTTATCCTCCTTTTTATCCTCCTTTTCAGCTTTATCTTTTGGTTTTCTACCTTTTCTACCGCCCTTTTTTCCTACTTTCATATCAACTCTAACAAACTGAGGCGCTGGAAAGTGATGAAAATAACAGGGGGGTGGCTGATACCGACTTTCGCACATTGCCACCATCGACACAAATTCACCCTGTAGAGCCATTAACTTATCTAAACGTTTCAGAACTTGCTCTCGTAATAGTTTTTCTTCTTGCGTGACAAATCCACCAATTAATTCTCTGAAATTCATAACAAGAGTATTAGTATAGGTCCTCTTTACGGTGATAAATGTGAAACACTACAGATTTTCGAGATTGATGGATGCAGTATTTTTTCTTTCCTCTTTTTCTCTTACAAACCATGAAACTCGTAAAATAAATATAAACCATACCTAAACCAATTGATGCAGTGAATCATGTAATCGGCCGTTGATGGTTCCGGCATGTCTAAATCATCCGGCATCAAAATTGGACATCCTAATACAGCATTTATACTTTCCAGACTACCACTCAATCGTAAATTACAGATTCTTAGAAGTTTGAAAAATACGGGTACTATGGCCCCTGCTTTTCCACTTTCAAAGTTGACATAATAACTTTCTGCCATACTAGAATCATTTAGGCCAAATTGTGGCACTAGAACACTAAAAATTAAAAAGTATAACTTGTAATGAAATTAGTTATGTTAGACAATGCATTTTTATTTTGTATTATAATCACCCTGGATTTTCTTCTACTAAACAAGTGTTTACAAAAATTTCTTCAAAATAAGTTGTAATATTTGAGAGAAACTCTTCATTAATATTATTAGTACTAGCGATAACTTGTCCTAGTTGGTCATAGAAAAGAGCTTGGGATCTTATACAGCCTTTTAAACTATTAAGAGTTTTTTCTAAAATGAATTTTCAAAAATTAGTGATAGCAAAATAATTAGAAAATTTTTATATTTAAAATAAATAAGTATTCTTACTAAGTAAGTGATATGCATCTTCACTTGTTTCAGAACTTCCTGCTAAATGTTTAATAGCCATAATTGCTCCAATAACTCCTTTGCACTTGGTTCTAAAAATTTTTAAAATTACATGTCAAAAATGATTTACAAAGTTACCAATATTATTAAATTCTACAATTAGATTATTTTTTGAATTTTTCAAATAATCTATTATAAACATAAGAAATAAATAAAATGTAAAACTAATATAAAAGAAAAAAATTTTTCAAATGTGTTTGTGTAAAAGTTATATTGTAAACATAGAGATATACTTACACAACCTTTGAACTACATAACTGTTTTTGCATTATTATAGCCAAATCATCATTTAAAATATTTGCAATATGCTCTGATTGAGTACACAGTCCATGAAATAAATGATACAATGTAGCTACTTCATCAAATTGCAAATTATCAATTTTATCCAAAAAGCCTCTTAGAAAACCAGCATGTTGTTGAAGAATTTTGCGTTCTGAATCTTCATTAGCCATTCTACAAAGTACTTCGAGAGCATTCTTTACAGTTTTATCTTTACTTCCCATAAGATTTAGTAATTTTTCCATGATCTCTCTTTGTTTGTAAGAAGTATCCGATTGACTAATAAACATGTTTCGTAGCCATTCAATTGCAAACTCAACATGTGTTGGACTATCAGCTTTTAAAAGATGAATTGCTAAGTTTAAGGAAGTAGATTGGAAACTCTTTGCCACTTGTTTGTATCCAGAATAAAACATATTAAGTAAGCTTGTTTTATAATAGCCATCTTTAATGTGGCTATAAAAATTTGATTCAACAACCTTCTTTTTAGCTGATGTTGTCTGATAAAGTAATATTGATATTATAATATCTAAAGGCACAGCTTCTGCTGTTGTCTTGATCATTGCAGCAGCAGCTTGTGCTACTTCTTTAAACAACTGAATATTTGTCTTAATAGCATTTACCATGAATACTTGATTTGTATAAATTTCATCAACTTTTTCTTTTTTGGTTGGTGCCATATCTATAAGTCTAAGTGCATTTAAAGATTTTAATGCAACTGCCTCGGTAGAACATGATGTAAGGACAAACCTGTAAAATTTTATTAAAGTTAATTGATTAAATAGACAAATTTAATATTCTAAAAATCAAACAAACCTCGTAATAGCTGGAACTGTACTTTTATCACAATCTTCTTCTAGCAATCCTAATATTTGCTCTCTCAATTCTTCTCTATATTCTTTTCCTAATATTAAATTGTGTATACAGTCCAAAATAATATTTGTCAAATCACTATTATTTTCCATAATTTTCGTAAGCATTTCAGCTGTTGTACGATGTTGAGTATCTGTGACTATGTCAGGAATAAAAATTATAATTTCACGTTGAAACCATTCTGGAGATGAACTTAACAACTCCTCAATTCGCGAAATAAAAAGATCTGGATCAACAAGTACTTCTAAGAATCTAAATTGTTGTAACATTTGAAGAGCCCAAGGAACATCATCTGATGATTCTCTAAAAAAAATAAAAGCACTTAGTAAAATGTATAATACTTAAATATTTCAAACAAATAATTAATTACTTACGTTGTAATTACAGCACTAATGAGTTTCCTAAACATACTACTAAGAATTTGAACTTGTAATTGAGGAACTTGCATTAATATCCTGGACAGTGAAATTGCTTTTGAACAAACGGCCACTCCTTCATCAGATTCTATTCTCATTTCCAACAAAGATTTTTTTAAGTTGTCTTCATCTTCTATATAGTCAGTCCAAGACGTAATAATGTCATGGCTATCATAAGTATCTGAGTTTAAGAGATCTTTCATCTTTTGTATAACTTCTCTGTGGTCATTACCTGTAAAATTTCAAATTTTAATAATCATATTTAAAATATTTTTAATACTAATTTTAGATATACTCACTTGCAATGTGTGACTCTTCCCCGGAACACAAAGTTATTCCTACTGTATCAAGAAAATTTTCAAGTTTATCATCAGTCTGATTGGATGTTTTTTTTCTACGCGTATTTACATTATTCTTTTCAGGGCTGCCAAAATTTTTCAAAGGACTCAATTCTATCTCTGGCGATTCAACTATTCTTTTATTTTTCTCAGGAGTTGCTTGAACTTTAAGAGGGCTATCTTTGGTTGTAGAAGGTTTCTGTGACTTGTCAGGTTTCTGTGAACTCTTATCTGTAGCTTTCTTTATGGATTTTTTGGCAAGAGTACCCACAACAGGAATTGAGATTTCCTCATCATCATCACTTATGTGAACATCTGAATCCATAGATTCATCAGAATCCACTTTCTTTTTCAAAACTGACTTCTTCCCTGGTTTTTTTCTAACATTACTGATCGTAGGTTTTGGACTGTTAAGAGATTTTTCTGGCTTCTGACTCGTATTGGCCTTCTGGTTCCTCTTCTCAGCAATAGCTTTTGACACAGGCCTCTGTAGTTTAGACCTCATTGGTGTTCTTAAGTTCACCTTGCGATACTTGTCCACTGAACTGTTAGAGCTCTGACTCAGTTTTGATGGACTCTTATCCAATGCTTCTAGAACTCCTTTTATATAAGATCCTCCAGACTCGCTCTTGTCATCTTCCTCATCCTTATCCGAATTATTAGATTTCCTTGTCGCTTTCCCAGTTTCTTGTGTGGCTTTTGGCTTGGCGAACCAATCACGCTTTGCTGTTGGTGCCGATTTTTTCGGCGATACCGGCTGCTCATCCTCATCCACATCGTCGTCAATAACGTTTTTCCTCTTCTTTCGGGCGTTCACCGAAGAAGACGGCAGCCGAGAGGAAAGTGTCACTTCGTCGCCGCTATCATCGTCGATGTCCATCGCCTCGTTCTCGCCGTCCTCTGAGTTTTTCCGTTTGCGCGAATTCAATAGGCTGCTCTCGGCGACGCTAGCCGAGCGTATCAGAGGGTTGATATTGTCAACTACGGTCTTCACCACCGTCTGACTCGCAGAGGAATGCAGCTGTTTGTGCAGTACAGTTCGTGATTTTAGCTTTCGCCTGTCCATAGTTAAAATTACGATCGACGTTTATATACTTACAAGAAAAATAAAAAAACGTTAAAAAAATAAAAGAAACGCAGGTTGCTCGCACGCACGGCGCCGGCGAGTGCGCGCGAAAACTTGCTGTTGTACGCAGATAAGGCGACTTCCCGGTCCCCGCGCGCGCTGGCTGCACACTGTTTTGTTTTGACTTTTGAGCGGCAGGCGCCGCGCAGGCCAGCTGTTGGCGGGTGATCTGCAGACAGGCACCGACTTGTTGAACTCGTATCGTCATTCGTCGCCGCGTCGTCACAGTGCTGCCAAATGACCTGAACTTTTGAATGAGACAAGATTTTCTTGGAAAAAACAGAGAAATTGTAAAAAAGATTCTCAAAAATGTGATTACAATCGTCTTCTGAAGACAGCGTATGCAGAAATAGACTATTCACATCAACTTATCAGCTTATTACCATGTGAGTGTACATTTTATATTATATTGATTATTCACAATTCAAAAAATATTTTCTAATATCTTATACGCGCTATGAGTGAAATGTTTATAATGCATTCTAAATAATGTTACTACGAGATAAATACTCTGAATTGAAATTGAATAAAAGTTTCCCGAGGGCCTGGAGGCGCATACTTATACGTCTCTAAACGAAAGAATTCACTACAAAAAAATGCAATACTTACGAGAACAAAATTATTTATTCACAATAACAATGTGAATGAAACGCTTATCAAATACTGGTATATATACATATATATATACATATACCGTTTCCACTGAATTTTTTTATGTGAAACGAAACGACAAAAAGTATATAAAAAAAAGAAACTTACTGTATAGGAGAAGTACTTACTCCGCACGACTTCCCGTTCCCGCAGTCCCGCGAGCTCAGTATATCCAAAGCAAAGCCGCATCTGCCCATGTGCGTGAATGGCTGGTAGTTGCGCTTGCGCGTAATGTTGTAAAGTTAGGTATACGTTAGTCGCGTAAACGTGCGTATAAGGTTATGTTTTGAAGAGCATATCGCTGCTTGCTATTATAGCTGTCTGCAAAGGGACGAGACGATTAGGCCATGCCGTTGAAATACCGACAACTAGCCAGGCATAATTCCGTTTGCAACGAAGTTTACTATAAATTCCAAGACTGCGAGAACGAGGTTATTATAATTTGTCTGTATAAACGTTTTTGTTTCTATAGTACCCGGTTCTTAGATTCACTGGAAAGTGCACAAGTTTTCAAAAGGATCTTGAGAAATGCATAAAAGCTAATGTAAGCACCTTCACTTTTCAATATCTTTCTGTACTTTTCAATGTTATGTAATATTTGTTCACTTTTCAGAGGGAAGATATGAGAGCGAAGAATAGGAATGTAGCTAATGAACGTTACCCAAAACAATAAGTTTATATTCTAATTAATATTAAATTAGACATGTGTAAAATAATTGAACACTATGTAGCATAGAACTTTTTACTAATAATAAATTAGTTGGTTATTTTCTAAGTTTTGATAAATTGAACTTTATTGAAAGTTTTGGTGTTTCATTTATTAATTAACTGTAAAAAATATTTTTAAAATGGATTCTGTAGTTAATTTAGAATCTAATAATAAAGATTTGAATTTGAAAAGTGATGATATTAAAATGGAATCAGAAATTAATAATGATAGTGAGCCCACTAACAAGAAATTAAAATTATCTGATGATGTCAAAAGTCAAACTCATTCATCTGAAAGTGGAAATGAAAAAACTTGTTCAGTTTTAAATAAAGAAAGTAATGCATCATTTCCAAATGTGCAATGTGCACCTTCAACATCCAAAAGTGAAGATTGTAAACTTGCAGTCTCTAAAATTGATAAATGTAAACCGACGTCTGAAACTAAAGAAAAAAAATCTACCTCATCAAAAAATAAAGACAGTGACAATGAAGAATCCGATGAAGATGATATGCCAGAACCTCCAGAGGAAGGGTTTGTGTATCCTTTAGATATGGATTCTTCTGATATGTTAGATGAAGTAGAATTTGAGGAATTTCCTACTGTGACTGACCGCTACTTAACCCCATATTACCAACTTGATGTACAAAAACCATGTGATGATGTATGTCTGAGGATTCATAGCAATCGTGTTTGCATGATTACCTTAGCACCAAGCCACATAATATTCCAAGAAAATAAAACAATAGTGAGTTGTAATTACAAAGTAAGCGAGAAACTAGATAGGTTGTGTAACAAAGTATCTGGAAAGGCCAAGCATGGAGCTCAACCACTGCAATCAAATTCTAATCTCTGTTGTTTAACGTGCAGTGATGGATCAAGTTATATGGTTAAATGTTGTATGATAGGAAAACTTCTAGAGGTAAATAAGGAATTAGTAGAAAATCCAGAATTATTAAAACAAGAACCACATTTTGGTGGTTATATAGCACTTGTCTTACCCAATTTAAAACATTTAGACAAATTAAAAGACAAGTTACTTACAAAAGAACAATATGAAGAGGCAATAAAAAAAAGAATGGAAAAAAATGAGGTTGAAACAAAAACTGTAGAAGAAAAAACAGAAGTGAAAGAAAAAGATTTACAAAATGTAGTGGTAGAAAATATTGTAAAATCAAAAGGAAGTCTTATTAATATGGAAACTGGTGAATTTGAAGATGAAAGTAATGAAAAACATAAAAATGATGACTCTATTGCAAAAAAAGAAGATTCTAATGCAGTAATTACTAGCATGGAAGTTGTTGAAACATGAAAAAAAAAAATGTCAATTTAAGAATAATAAAATTTTTTAAATTATATATAATCTAATTTGTCTTATTTTACACTTTGCATTGCAAAGAAATATCGCGCTTTGGTATCAGTACGATTCCTTTACAAATATTATGTACAATGTACATTTTATCACATATATATCAAAATTTTTACAAATTAAAGATAAGAGAATACCTTTTGAAACATTTTAAATTAATTATTTACACAAGTAACAGTCTATTAAAGAGGAACTGTTACTTCTGATAAAATGTTTCTTCGTTCAATGTGTTTTAATTTTTCTGCCTCAGTTACTTTTGTATTTCTAGCTTCCTTAGCTAAATTACCCAAAATAATGCCAGCAAATAATATCAGTCCTACTCTGTGATTAGAAATAAACTTTTTGGCACAATTAGCTGGATCATTGATATCTAATGTGTATAGCTGTAATTAAATATATAATAAGTATATTATATAAATATATACATACACTGATACTAAGATTTTTATATTTTACCTGATAAAATAAGTGTGTGCCAACTAGTCCAACAGCTGCATAATATGACAAAGTTTGATCAGCACAACATCCTGATAAAACCAAACTTGAAATCATAGCTGCACCAAAAGCTGTAAGATATGGCTTTGTTTTATCACCAAATTTAAGTGCAGTTGATTTTATACCTAATAAAGCATCATCAAGTTTATCCTAAAAAAGAAGTATAAAATATAATTTATTTACTATGAGGATACATGAGTAGATTACTCATTATTTTGATAAGTCAATGGCCTACTCATTATTTTACCTGATGTGCATATATTGTGTCATATAAAATGGTCCAACAAATACCAGCTGTGTAAAGAGGTAGGCAAACTGACCAGTCACAAGAACCTTGAACTGCAGACCAGCCTAAGAGAGCTCCCCAATTGAATGTCATTCCCAAAATTAACTGGGGCCAATAAGTTATTCTTTTCATAAGTGGATAAACTATTACTAAACCTGTAAAACATTTGTTAAATATTCATACACAATGTGAAAAATATGATTGTAGTGTGCCATTCAAAAAGTTCCTTGAATTTCCATAATTAAAAACTTGCTAATATTTTTTATGTAAAAAGTAACAGAATTTTACCTAGTGAACTTGCACCCAGAAACACACTGTACCAATTCAATTGAAGAAGAACAAGAAGTCCCAGACTTAATTGTCCACCAAGGAAAGTTAAGGCTTGCATTTGAGATATTTCTCCGGTTACTAAGGGCCTATCTCTTGTTCTTGCAACCTATGAAATATAGTAACATAATGATATTTCATATGAACTTCATTCTACTAAATAATTATATGTTGTTGATTAAATCAAACCTTATTTTTGAAGTACAATGAATTCAAGTAATAATTATCTTTACCTTTACATCAATATCTTTGTCCCACATGTCGTTGATGGTACAACCAGCTCCTCTCATTATAAAAGCCCCTGCTCCAAAAAGGGCAAGCAGACTGAGATCTGGAAATGCTCCTGCAGGAGCAGCCATAGCTATACTCCATCCACATGGCCAAAATAATAACCATGAACCTATTTTAAATATAATTTATCATCTCTAAATTGAGTGTAAATATTAAAATAGCCATTAAAAAAATATTAAATCATTAAATAATTACCTATAGGTTTATCTATCCTCATAAGCTTCATATAAGGTTGAATTTTTGATGGAGCTTTATCAACAATCTTTGATGCTATACTTAATTCTCTGCTGTTTTGACAGATGGCTCCTGGCAAATAATTTTTTCTTTGTGTACTTATCAAAGGTGTTTCAAAACCCAATTGTTTTGATTTTCTGTACTCGTTTTCATATTTTTTCCTGCTCAATATATTAATTGCTGCAGAAGTGTGGATCTTTCTGTAAACGTAAATGTCATCTTTCATGTAAAATCCGACATTGTGACTGATAGATTTTAAAATTCTTGTAGCACATGTTAAACGCTGACATCCTCCAATGACAATCATCATTCAAGCGTCTGAAACAATTGACAACATTTATAAACACCCTGCAAAACTCCTGCACCTTCAATTAAACACTAATCAACACTAATAAAGAAACAATAAAATTCTTACACAACTCTAAATAAGCATGACTGTAAGGTATGAGTACAAGTCGTTACTATAACCTATTGAAAACGCTAAAAATGTACATTATATTCGTCTTCCCGGTCGAAATTAAGCACAATGTGTTGACATTATATAAGTGCATGCAATCGATAAACGCGGACACGCTATCGCTACGACCGCTTCAAGGCTATGTTCGTGTGTGTAGCTGTTGTGCGCCGCGAAGGAAATCAACGACTAGACCTATACACTAGGCTCTATGCATGCGCGCGGATGCGATCTATATAGCTAGGTAGACGAGCTAGCAATTTTCCCCGGATTTTCAAAATATAACGTCGCGAGGAGCATGCGCCGGTAGATCACGTGTTCATCATCGCTCTTGCGGGTACTCAATCGACATATATATCCGTACGAGGAGCGTGCTCCCGCCGTGCCGCTAGCAGCCGAACTCGCTGCACGTATATATAAAGTATGAATGGGATGCAGAAAATGTGAGTATTTTACTTGGGTATAGGTTACGTTGGTCCCAAGCCGTATCTCGCTTAAAATGCTCCGAATTTTTCAAAACGGAGTTAACGTTCGTTTAGACATTTGATTATGACTATACGATAATTTGAACGAAAGTCTGCTAG
>JAPYZP010000220.1:0-32453 GCA_030522985.1 Torymus sinensis | reverse complement strand
CGGCAGAACATCTGTTCTGGGGGTTTCCCCGGCAAAAACCAAGTGAGAGTAGCTTTAGACATTTCAAAATACTAAGAATAATTTCAGCTAAATTCAACACAGTTATAAAAATTTTATACTTTTAAATATCACAAATGTGTTCATATATGCATTTTTCAGATGTCCGTGACGAATCATCGATATCCCATTCAGATATTATATTCCAATATGCTCACATGAAAGACTTCTATTTTCCACATATTTTAGCTTAAAACGCAATCGTATTAATTTATCAATAGCGCAGTGAAAGCAAACACGTTGAAAAAAGCCATCATCATCAGCGTCATCGACAAACGAGCCAGAAAACACGTGGAACGAATACGTTTTCTCTCTCTCTCTCTCTCTCTCTCTCTCTCTCTCTCTCTCTCTCTCTCTCTCTCTCTCTCTTTCTCGCTCTCTCTTTCTCTTTTACGCACACAGTCAATCGACAAATGAACGCGAAATTCATCGATCCTTCTACAGCCCAGCGCTGCACGTACACTCGCCGATCGTTATTCAAAAATACGACGTCGTTTTCAATCCTCTCTGCGTGTAGGCGTGTGCGTGCCACACATACACACACACATCGAAAATCGAGCGCAAATAGCACACAAGAAACCATTTCGCCCAACGCGAGAGCGTTTAATAGCCTGCGCGAATCGTTATAGAAAGTCAACGCTGTCGAGGAAAAATAGCAATAAATGCCGGGACAGCGCGGAATGAATATTCCGTTGACTTTTGAAAATACGCCCGAATGATTTGGTTGTAGAAGGCGGGGGAGGGCGGAGGTATGTTTATCAACAGTAGGTGGTCGATAAAAAGTTGTTGTGGCTACAAAGCAGTGTTGATCAATAAATCTTGGAGAAGTGTTGATAATACGTAAGCGAGTTAGATTTCTTGTGTTTTATCATCTCTAAGTTGTACATGGAACAATAGATAAACAACTTATAATTCAATTCTAATGTTATCAAATTACGATGAAGGAAAATGCTTATATGCCTCTGCAAGTTAAACAGTAATAGAAAACCTATAAATCTGATGTGAACACGAGAAATACAAAAAAAGTTACTTGTGTATAACAAAGAAATATGTCAAAAGTATGTTTTTTTATTTCCACTAGTATATGTTGGATGAAATATTGACTTTTCTACTTGTTTTATGTTTCACTGATATTTTTTTTTTCGACTATCCATTTACTTCTCATGGTCCATTTTTGCAACATTCCATATTTCAACAAGCCTTAAACAATACATATTCATACGTGTTTCTCCGTTTGTTATTATATATTTATAACTATCCGTTTGTTATGTATTGTGAAATATTATTTCAGTTTTATCCAGACGATTTCGAAATCGAGTACTTGTATAACTTTTCGGTAATATCAAATTACTTTAATAGTGTAGGGAAGTGATAAAGTTCAAAATTGATCAGCCACAGCCAAATTCATTTTAATTTTTTATTTTGTCTATCAAAAGACAATTGCAAGAATAATGTTACCAAATATTATCACCAGCAGAGCCCGAAATTTTCAGAAAAAAATAGTTATATTTATTATTCATTTACGTGCGGTACCAAACGGAATTGAATTTATTCAGCAAAAAAGAATCACAACTTGACTGCGCATATCAAATTACCCTTTGTATCTCTTAAAAATGCACAAAAACGCCGTAAACGTTGACTCGCGCCAAAGAGAATTCGTATGGAAACACCCAACCTCTCCCTCCCTCTGTCTCTTCCAAGCGCTACCAAACTGGTCAAAAGTAAATGGTGCGAGACCGGTGCGAAATGTTTTACCTACGCACACACACGCAGACACACACACACATTGGCGCCGTAGCCGCATAACGGCTGTGGGGGCATTTATTGCCAGCGTAAAACCGCAAATTTGATTGGGTCGCCCCTTCGGTCGCAGTACGAGCACACACACGCACATACACACAGATACACTTGCATTAGTGCGACGACCCCTCCGCAGCGGGGGACTATTAGCGAGCGAGAGAAAATCCACGGGGCGAGTTTAACAATTAGCGCGCGCGTGCGCCACGGCGCTTCGGGTGATTTATTTTCGACTTGCGCGTGTGTACGCGCGAGTATTTATGGAGCGGATGGCTGGTTAATGGCGGTTGCGGTCATCGCCGGACGCTGCCGAGTGGATTTTCGGGAAAAATTGTTGGCTATAGTGCCGTGTCAGAGTTTTGCGGCTGGTCGAATCGTGAGTGGTGTGGCGTGTTTTGTTCATTGAAAGTTCCATTCGAATTTTCCGCGTCAGGCTTGAACGATAAAATGTTTTTCTTTAAAGTATATATACAATGATTCTTTTTTCCACGGTTTGCTAAAGTTTATTTACGAAAAATAAATAAAAGCTTGGAAAACGAAAACATAATACGAAATAAATCAAATATTAATATTTTATATACGTCTTTTTCTTTTTTTTTTTTGGAAAGTAAATATATACATTATGTTTTTTCAGATTCGCTGCGGCGTGAAAATATTATACGAGATAAATTTATCTGTTTGTAATGGGAATTAACGAAGGATCACCGACGCAGAAATTTAAAATTGGCTAACACTTTGTACGATATTGAACGGTCTGGTAAATATTGGCAGAGAAGATAAAAATGAAATAATGGTCGCCGCCCGCTCGCAAATCTTGATATTTATTTTATATAGGAAATTATGTCTCTGGGCGGAAAGCACACTCTTAAAATTTTTACAAGCTTAAGTAAAGGTTAAATCTTTCATGGCCCCGATTCTGACCAATTTCTGACTTCTCTTCTGATCGATATCCGACACGTGTATTTTTAGTATTTTACAGATTTTGTCAAAACGGGTAGCAATTCTCAATAACATTTATATCTTAGAAAGAAATAAGTATTTTCAAAAATTATTACAACATATTAAAATTAGCAAATAAAAAAAGTTGACCTATAGACGATATTTTTTTAAATTCCTTCACGTATAAAATCAGTAAGTAATTCTTAACTCCAGCCATCACATTCTATCCACTATTAAACAGACGCGTAGAAAATCCGATTCCCAGCGTATACACTACTACCTACAGCGCGCGCCATAATCGAATTTCCTCCGCAGTGTGTCTCTTCCACTCGGACCACTTTTAATTCTCCGCTTCCATACGCCGGCGAAGGCAAAAGGAAGAAAGAGGATAGAAAGAGAGAGAGAGAGTAACTCCGGGGGAAGAAAAAAGCAAGGAAAAAGGTAAAACCGAAGGACAGGCGCCGGAGGATCCTTCATAAAACGAAGCGGATTTATTGATTCCCCGTCCTACCCGAGCGCGCGTGCGAAAGGTCGCTCTACTTCGGCGCCCGTTGGATCGCGTCCAACGTCGCGTAATCAACTGATCAAAGATGTACGTTCTCCGCTTCTTTCTCCTCTTCTTCTCCTTCTTCGTTTTTTTCCCCATCTTTGACGCTCGTCATTAAGGACACCCGTACGGGGCAAATTGGGGGCGTCGGGACGGCGGTGGCCCCGCGATACGCTGCACGCATCGGGCGTAAAATCGAATTGCGCCAGCGGCCGAAAATGAATAAAGAGCAGTAGCGGCGCGCCGTGATTCAGTGTTATTGTTTGCCGTGCGGCTCGAATGCGTCGAATAACTTGGATGGTGGCTATACGCGAGCCGAGTGATTCGGCTTTAAGAGGCGGCGTGGATTGCCCATGATGGGCTAAAATTGTTGAGGCAGATTTGCTAATTATCGCGAGAATTCGGATAAGGTTCATCTCGATGCGGTGTTCAAATGAATAGAGGTACGCATGAACATAACATTTTCTTTGTTAGTAAATTAATATATGGAGGGGTGGTACAAAAACGAGTTATTCGTACACAAAAATTTATAAATATGAATATTTAAAAATTTTAGGTATCAACGTTAATTTAATGTCTACTCTGCAAATTCAATCCAATCAAACCCGATAAATCAAATTCTATATAATTCGGTGTATTGGAAATCTCACGAGAAAATATCTACAAAGTGTCAGGAATATTAAAGGACGCAAGAGTCAGAAGAAGTATTTTTAGATTGCAATAGTTATGAAATGTAATTCAGAATCTGGGTGAGAGGTAGATGTGAATTCGGTGCAGATTTATTAAATTTGAAGGTGGCTCGTGTCATTTAGCGAGAATAAAACCCTTGATTTTGAAATGTAGGTCGCGTTTTAAATGGATATTTGACGATATACTTTTGCAAGTGGCACACATCAAAGAATGTACACGAGGTGTATAATCCACTTAATCAAATATTCCTCGCTCGCATGGCGAACGAGATGGAATGCATTACCAAGAGTAATTTTATCATTACTATTTTAATCTTTCGCTCTACGTTTTTCATAATTTTCAGAGATGAAGTTTAATGAGAAACTCAAATAATTACACATAGATTGTTATGTGTTAATTAATCAAAGTAATTAAATAAGTAGTTTAGAACAATTTAATTTAAGTTTTCATTAAAAGCAATTAAAGTTGGATCTACTAATTGAAAATAATGTCATGTTAATTAATACCTCTAAAATTTAGTTTATGAAATGTCATCATTCCCATTTATTCTTCAGCATATTCAAGCGCCATAGCGTAAAAGATGTTACGATGCCCCTGTGCGTGTTGTGTAATAATTTTTCACATTTGATGCTTCTCTATAACGATCATTAGTTTACATAATTACACAATACTTTCCAGTAATTATTTCGAGCCTGCCCTCCTCGTAAATCTACGCACCTTGTCATCGCTACGAGTATGGAACTTTACGAGCATTAAAAATAAAGGCATATCTATAAAGTACATCCTTAATAGAGAATTACAAGCATGAATAGACAATCAACAGTACAGCTTACGTGTATTACTTTGACATTGAAAATAACCATAAAAAAGTTATTACAAAAGAAAATAAGGTTACTGAAATCCTGACTTTAATATGCGTGGAAATTATGATTGACTATAATAAAGGTGTGCAGTCAGAATTTTGAACGCGTTATTCCAGACATCCATTAACTGTCAGATTGGGATTTCCATAGAGAATCATAAATTTAAATTAAATGGTTTATACGATGCACTTTTAGAGGTAACAGAGGAAAATAACAAAAGCTTTAATGAGGCTCAAAATGTATATAATGAAATATACTGTATCCTGGAATTGTCATGGTATAATCCGAATTTGACTTTGAATATTGCAACATATACAATATTAGATAATACCATCAAGATGAGCCTACTTCTAAAAATAAATTTGACCAACTGATCGTACCATCAACCATACTCATTCTTGTAATCAAACTCAACTACAAATTTACACACAACCAACTCTCTTCTAATCTATCTAAAATTTTCACTAGCAGATCCAAACATCATCAAATTAATCCCCGCCATTCCCAACCCACTTCAAACACAAAGATCAATCGATCCTCCCAACTCGTACAAATCACCCGCCGAATCAAGGTCAATCCCTGCGACCCACCTCTCAAAATCAACCCCCTTCGCGACATCCTGAGGATTCACCGGCCACACACACACACTCCTATATCGTACCGGTGCTGCATGCTCTTCGTCACGTGCTGTGTCGCTAAAGCGCTCGCGCCTGTGTGTGCATAATGGATGCACGCCCGCATTACGATGTATCGATCATGTCCTAAGTCGTCGCGGCAGCTCCTCAATCGAGGCTCTTTAGCTCTGGCGCCGAGACGACAATGGTAATGCGGCCGATTGAGCGCACCATGCGGCGAGAGAGAGCGAAAGCACAAGTCAGCGACCCGTGCTGTGTTTTAAGGGCAGTTAAAGGGTTTCATCGCGGGGCTAAAATGCGGTTAAGTGGGATGGCAGGTTCCGGGGATGGAAATTTTATTTAAAAAGAGAGTGTCTTGGTTGTTTATGTTTATTTATATTTGTTTGAGAACTCGTTTTTTGGGGCATGGAAAATGAATCTGTAAAAAGTTCTATTTTGAAAATTAAAACTTTTGAGCTCGGAGTAATGGTGGTATCCCTCGGGAAGGATTAACAACGTTGAAATTTTTAGAGTTATAAATATTGTTAATCCGAAAGCTCGAAGTAATCCTGAGAGTCAACGAACTGTGCAAGTTATGCAACTTTACGGTTTCTTTATTCTGTACAAATGAGCTTAAACTATCCCAGTTTAAACAGATATGGAAGCCCTGACATCAACTGTAGTAACAGAAAATGAATAGAAAAAGTTGTGACATAGAAATCTGTCGGCAGTTTCTCATAGTCAAACGTTTCATCTAATCTATAAATATTTTGAACGTATCTATTGAACTTTACTTTTTACTTCACTTTAAACATATATTATTTATTCAATGTAAACAGTATATTGTTTTAACAAAATAATATTTGAATTTGTTGTAGGCTTCTCCCCAAATACACGAATAAAAGCTGTTTAATTTTGGCGTAAAACCCTGGTTGTTGTTAGTTAAGGTAACAAGAAAAATAACGTACAAGGAAAAATGCAAACATCTCCAACAAAATAAACAAGAATTCCAGGAACTTTTCATGTGAAAATAGAGAAAAGGAAGTTCATTATATTGTTTGAGAAACATGAATCCAATCTAGTTTGCTTGATTCTGAGCTATAACAAGAATCTAATGTAAACTTGTTATTCACTGTAACAAAGCATACTCGTTAAGAAAGCAAGAATGAAAGAGCACTATAAAAATAAAATATAAATATTTGATATTTTCCGACAATTCTTTACAACGATCTAATCTACTTGACTTTGTATTTGGTTTAATCATACCAAAATATACTGTAGAAATATATTTGATATGTCAAGGAACACAGTGCTATACAGAAATGGTTTTATAAAGCACGTCGTTTCACGAGATGCCGGGTCGTACTTCTTTGGTAAAGTAAAACTACCTCCAGACATGAACATTTCATGTTTCATCCCAGTAAAGATTGCAATCCAACACACGTAACTAATATGCTCTCAATATAATAACCGACTCAAAATATAATGAGGCTGTATTATATTCAACAATACCCTCGGTTAGATACCAACAATGCCATTACGATGGTAAAAATACATACTTATCACGTCAAATTATTTCATTAAAATTCACTGAATTTCAATTCATTACAATCTCCTACCAGCGCGATCGTTAACCTCGCCAACCACACTCGCCCCCCTCCTCCTTACATCCTTTTCAACCCTACATCCACCTTGAATCTTATTACCCCGTTGTACCCTCCCATCGCGCTAACAAAACATCATCACTCTACACACCTTGCTTGCCATGGCAGAAGCCGGTGTTCGTCAGCCGCAGCGCGAACACGAGCCAGACCGCGTACAGTATCATCCCGGCTTCCTCCTCTTCTCCACCTATACAACCTCCTCCTCCTACTACTACTACAACAACTACTGCTGCTGCTGTTGATGCTGCTTCTGCTGCTGCTGCTGCTGCATCGACGTTCTCAGCGAACCCACAAACTATATGCAACGAGGCGCATGTCTCTCCTCGCCTACATGTTGCTTACTCGCGCGCGCGCGGATCGCGAATGAGCTCTCGTCTGGCGGCTGACCTCGCGCTCGGCCGATGCGAGACTGAGGAGCGCCGGCGCACATACACGCAACCTCCCCCGGCCGATTATACAATACCACCCCGTGTGTTTTCCTCGTCGACGGCGCGCGCTCCCGCCGCCGCCGCGCAGATTCTAGAGAGCGAGCGAGCGCTCCAACCCCCCCACCAGGCGGCCGCTGCGCGCAGTTTCCGTGCAGTAGCAGTGCTGCTGCTGGTGGTGGTAGTGTGAGTGAATGTCGCGATAAGCCGTGTGCGGCAGGTTTCGAAGAGAGATGTTGGAGATGCAGAGAGGGTGGGTTTTTTTTGTTCTGCAGAGAGGAAGTTATGAAGTTGTTGTGGTGCAATGTTTGGGGGTGATTGGGATGGGTTGTGTATCTTGTATCATCTTGAATTAAAGTCTTATATTATGTTTGGTGATATTAATTGTTTTATCATTGCTGACCTAAAGGTCTAATTGTGTTACTAAATTATATAATCGGATGAAAAAGGGTTGGAAATAGAAATAAAAATTAGATTTTGAATAAAACATTAATTGATTAGGTGATTGGACTAGATGAATCCCCTGCTACTTTGGCACTGATTCTAGCATAGAGTGACATAAAGTAAACAAATATTTGAATACTTTTTGTCATTTTAGGAATAAATTTTAAAGGCCTATAATGTCCGTATGAAAAATTAAAGTGCACTAATGCATATAAATAAATAAATATAAATATAACAACCGTGAAATGGTCGATTAGGACTTAATGGGTTAAATAAACTGATATACTGATTTATTTGAAATTTAATTATTCTTAACAAAGATTCTGTTTATCTCGATGCACGGAAATAACTAACTTTATTTCCTTAATTGTCATACATTGTCTTAACAAGCAACGTTCCACATTTGTACTTATTTTAAGATCTTTAGCCCTTTTGTTTGTCAGTATATTTCTTTTCCACCAATAATAACAGTCGATATCTAAGACAATTTTAAACATTGATTTTGTGATTAATGCAATATATACTGCGATAAACTGTGTAAAAATAGAGACACAAATGACGTAGATCGAATCTAATTTCAAATCAAACATTTTGCGAATTCAACGCAATGACATCCGTTTGAATCCACAAAGGATTGTACCACATTTCCACCTATAATTAGCCGCAATTAACAACTGAATTATTCGATCAATCCCGTTATATAAATTTACCTTATCCCACGCACCGTAACCCTACTCTCCCAACAGGAAGAGTTCCTTTTACTATCTCTGTCTCTTCCTCACTCCCTCCTGCACACTCGGTAATAAGCGCGCAGGCGCGGAAGGCGCCGTCGTCTCGCCGAGATCCCGAATTCCCGATGCGGAATGTTAGAGCGGCGCGGCCCGAGGTCCCCGGCCTACAGTCGCAGCAAGAGAATGCGCCCCCGCAGAGAGAGAAAGAGAGAAAGAGAGAGAGAGGGCGAGTCCTTATTGTTAGTGCGGCACGCACTCGAGAATTTATGCCCTCGCTTATCCCGAATGGGTCACGCACGCGCTCGCGCCAGACCGAGCCTACGGCTATACCACTGCGGCGGCGCGCAGCTATTTTTCAGATTCACCCCCCGACTATGTCTGGGGTTTTTGTTGCTGTTGTTGTTGTTGTTGTTGTTGTTGTTGTTGTTGTTGTTGTTGTGGGAGGGAGTACGTGAGTTTTAATTGTAGAGGAGGAGGAGGCGAGATGTTTAGGAGTTTAATGCGGTTGGGGATAGACGATGACGGTGATTGCGAAGTTGCGTTTCGAAATGGTGTTATGCGGTCCGGGCTGGCTACTGTGAAGTGTTGACTTTTATCTGGTATATGTTACGCAATCTGATATTTACAGTATTTCCTGAATTACATGGTAGGATTAATTATTTTGAAACTGTTCAGTGAAAATTCGTAATAATAATTCGTAATATGGGTTTTAATTTATGAAGCGTTACAAAACATTTGTTCAAAGGTTTTTATACCAGAATTAGGCGGTAACATTTAAAATTTGATGTTAGTGAAATTTAGCTGTGTGAAGTATATTATTCAAATTATGCTTTTCATTTCTAAAATATAAATAGAACGAATAATTTCATAGTAACTTAATTGCTTTTTTTTTAATTTAATATAGGTACTCTATAGAAAATTGAATTAAATCTGACTTTCTCATCTACGTTCTTCGTTCGCGACCTTATTATAATATCATTAATACCCGAAATATGATAATTAATTGACTCGATAATATCTATAAGTAGTTCTTAGAACCCAATATTTTCATGAATCCGATGTCTTCAAATGTAAAGTTGTCAATTAAATATTGTAAATTATAATAGCAGCTATACTTGTCTTTAATATGTAATACCTTTGTTTCAAATATTGGATGAAACGAATGCAAAACTACACGGCAAAGTTGATATCGTTACACTTTAATTCTTGCTTCTGCAAATCAAAATCAGGATCCAATATCCATCTGTGAAGCGAGGATCGTACAACCAAACAGTGCTCGTATTGTTACACGCAGTAAAGGATATGCATCTAATTTATATGAAATATCGAATTTGTTTTCCAATCGACGAACGTATGTTTGAGATGTAAGATTTGATTTCAATACTTTTACTGAATTCAAGATATATCTTTCATTGCACAACTAAATATTTGTTATAAAAATATATAAATTCCAAAAAAAATTAAAAATACCTATATAAATGATAACCGTAATATTTTATATTTATATTACTAATATATCGTAAATGGGTTTATGCCAAAACGAGTAGATAAATTTAATCGATTAAAAATTAATCCAATAATTAGTTTATTCGACTAAAACAGTTTTCATTCATAATACCGCATTAATCGCCTTCTATCCAGATATTCTTCATTGTCCTACTTTATATAGATAATATAAATTTAATTAGGATGAAATATACTTAAGCTATAATTTCCTAGACGTCACGCAATTAATTTTACTTAAATAATACGGTACACGTAGTATTGGATGTCGGTTATATTTAAAAACTCTATTTCAAAATTGATATTGATAAGTTTTAAATTTAATAGTGCACACACTAAAATCAAAGAAAATCTTGATATCCTACAGTAGAACAATATCATGAAGATATGGTATTCATAAATGTATAGTCAATACCTAATTAAATTTAATTTAATTATTGAAATAATGTTACCTTATTTTTAATATTGTTAACTACCTAGAACAGATATAAGGTACAATTTTGCGTCATTTTATCTTTATTATATAAAATCTTTATTATATGAGAAAGTATCAATTCCACAACAAAGAGCAAAGGAATTTCCCGCCAGCAAGAGCGAACTTTGTGCGAAACAAGTAGAAACATTCGAGACACGAAAAAATGTCTAAATTAAGACATTTCCGGTCGAGATTTCTCGCTCGCCCTCTCTCTCTCTCTCTCTCTCTCTCCCTCTTGCAAAAATCTCACGCGTTCGACGCATATACAACGCGTGGCGTGCCATTGTTTTGGCCCCGAAGGGAAAAAGAGACGAGGGCTTCTTTGTGGGTGAGCTATGCGGTGGGAGAGGGGGAGAGAGAGAGGAAACGCTCCACTTTGCCACGGTTCGAGGCACGCCGCGATGCTTTGAGAAAAGCTCGGAAATTCCCACGTAATTTCTCTAAGAGCTTTCATATATGGCGACGCACGGAATCACGTAGGCCAATTTGGAGGGCTTGCTGCGGCGAGGGAGAAAGAGATTTTTTCTTTTTAATTGGCCTGCCTGGCAGAAGAGAAATGTGCTGCTCTGCTCTCTTTTTGGAAATATTTTAGAAAATTAATATCTTTCGTGAGTATGCTCTCGTTCGTTCTTTTTTGTTGCTGGACTATTTTGAAAGGGGTTCCCTTTCACGTGTCTTTGAGCCGAAATTTTGATATTAATTAAATTTGAGTGATAATTTTATAAATATATTATAATTTACTTTACTCAATAAAGAATGTAAAAATATACAACTTTTAATTTTAATTAATTTTCAAAGAAGTATATTTCGCATAAATTAATTATTCACAAATTATTAATCGACAAACCTTTTGAGGCACGTGAGTATTTTATATGCAGGAATTTTTAATGCACAATGAAATTCGCGTATCCAAAATTTATAACGATATTAAACCTTTGATAACATATTAATGAAGCCAGGGTTTGATAATGTCGGAACCTAAATAATTTTTTTCCATCAATTCATCACTCGAATTTTGTAGTAATGGAAAAGTTTTGAAGGATCGCGTGCACATTGCCGCTTCGGAGAACCTCTATGAACCAGTCCAAATGTATAATTCTTCCAATTTATTTTGTCATTTACCCGGCAAAAGCAGATCTCGTTAGCATCAGGCGCTCGTTCATTAAAAGTTCGTTTGATTTTCTTAATAAAATTTTATCGGGGCAACTCGCATGCATGTGCGCCAATTTTTCATGAAAACCTCATTTGTTCGCAATCTATTAAAGCTTCGTGTTAAAAGCAAAATTAATTTGACTTTAATATATAGATTGGTAAGATGAAAAAATATATTTGTAACTGTAATTCACATGAGTAAATACAATATTTCTGATATAAAAGGTATCTTTCAAATTTAATCATGTTAAAGTAGGGCTTCTTGATTCGGCAATATTAAATATGATTATAATAATCATTAAATAGTTATAATAATATTAAATAATAGCACAAATTACTAGTACATAACTTCGTCTTTCCATCAACATTCTTTCCCAAGATATTTTTCTGTTGATTAAACCATCTCAAACGATGATAAATTATCAACATAGCATTACGTCGAATCCTTCTTTAATTTTGCATAGAATGTCCATCCCTCACATCCCTACTACTATTCTCCTTTGTCGGCTGTCCTTTGGCGACACGGACCAGAGATATTCCTCCCATGTGCTGGCGCGCACACCCATACACGTGCGGCATTCGACATTTATCATATCCGTCGCCGTGGTCTCGCACCCTCATGCTGATAATGCAATGTTTACGGCTGAAAAGTCAAGGCGTCCCGGTGGGAAGTGCTCTTAAATGGAGATGCTTGCGGAATATGGGATTCACGAGATCGCGTAAACGAGCGTTATGACGGAAACAGTGTTGAACGATTTAGCTGAGCGCTGGAGTAGATTTTTTAAGAGGTGTGAAGTAATTCTTTCGTATGAAAAATTTCAATGCTAATGTATTATGAAAACGCTTGGGTTGATATTTTTGGGAATTGTAAGTAGTAAAGCACGTATTGCGGCAGACTTACACATTCAGACTATTTTCTTGATTTGTCTTGCCCATAATAATTATTATCAATCAGTGGAACTTTATTTTTTTCACATTGCAGCTTTCCAAGAAAGTCCAACACTCAAAAATAACAATTCCATTAGTTGATTCTTATGATGGAAAAGTTAACTAAAAATGTTCTATTATTACATCGGAAAGTTCGTGCATCAAATTAGAATTCGAAATTCGGTCAACCTTAAGTCTAGAAGTCCTTAGTGGACATAATATGCGACCCGCTTGAATTCGAAAATTTCCCCGAGCCCTTATAGTATCTCTTGAGAATTTAGCAAATAGTTCGGCTGCCTCGAATATTTGAAGCAAACATATTCCCATAAAATTCAATAGATATATATTGGTTCTCGTATATTATGGTAAAGTTGACGTTCCTCCCTATACTATACAAAAAGTTTTGATTAAGTTATAATTACAGTTTACCTTCGCCCCAAATAATAATAACTATTTACAAAAACAGCGCACAAAGTGTAGTTAATAATCCAAAATCTCACCCTTAATCCAACTTCAAAACTGCGCTCTCTTGCCCGATGAAAGAACTCTTACGAAAGTGTGCACCATACAAGCTCCATCGATCATTAAATAAAGCGCGCACGCGGAAACTCTTTTCTCTCTCTCTCTCTTTCTCTTTTTTTTCTCTCTCTCTCTCTCTCTCTCTCGCTCTCTCTTTCTCTCTCTTTATCTCTTTCTCACTCTCTCCCTCTCTCTCTCCAACTAACTCTCGCGTGGCAACACACCCAACAAGAACTCGCTGAGAAATCTTGCGCGTGTTCGCAGGGATGATGTATGAAGCGTACAGCGCGCGCGACGCAAGTGGGAAAAGTCAGCGTATCGGATTGCGGCAGCGCAGCATTTATTTTTTCAAGACGATGCATCGCGACTTGATGCATCGCCAGCCATGGCCTTGAACTTCTCTCAATAGGGAGGTGAATTGTCCGTCGCTACGGTCGATTGAAGATCAAAACTTTACTTTGGAAAAGCTTGGTTTTGAGTTTTCGATTGCCGATGCTGGAAGTTTTTAATTCTATTTTTGGTTCGGGCTCGGAAGCGCGTTCGAAAATGTGAAGTCCTAGAAAAGTCATTGAAGATGAAGTTCGAAACTTCGGCGTACTGTTCGAATTAATGGATTTTAAATGCTTTAGTTTGTGTTTTAATTGAAACTCGTGAAAAGAAAGAGCTTTTTTATAAGTTTTCAAAAGGCCAATTGAATCTGCTGTTTCACGTTCTGATTTTATATCTCCAACTATTATACATCTTCAAATTTTAATCGATATTTTCAATGTTCATAACTCTTACAAATTTATAATATGATTTTGCAAGTAATATAATTTAGTTTCCACACTCAAAGAGTGTTTTTCACTAATAAACAATCTTACCATTGTATTCTCTGATTAATTCTTCATTAAATTTGTGTCTATAAATAATTGAATTTCTATTAAAATACACCACGTTTTAACTAAGCGTACGACGTTTTCGAAAATTTAATGAGAATTAAAAAGTGCACTGAGTAATATTAAATTCCACTGGCACCGAGATCCATATTTCAAACCGAAGACACCAAAAGAATATTAAAAAAGAAATTACGTCTTATGAATGATTTTTCTTCAAAATCAATTTCCTGAAAAAGGCAGTTTTCAATTGTCGGGATATTGCAGCGAGGACACGGGGGGCATATTGCATTCAATATTTCGCGATCACAGTTGTTTTATAGCAATCCAAAAGATATTAAAGCGCGCACTCGTAAATCCACACGGGTTCGTACGCTATCGCAATGTTGTTTTAATTGTACTCAGTTTACTGTTGAACTTCCCCTTTAAAGTTCATGAAAACAAAGTTTGTCCTGCTATGAATAATAGGAAAGTTATTTGAACGTCCGACGCCAAAATTCGGGGATTTATATATCGCGCATAGAATTTGCTTTTTAATAAACATAACTTTTATTAGAAGGAAACGTAATCTGCAAATAAAAAAGAAAATTAACGTTTTCTTGAAATGCAATTTCAACTTTACTCAAGTTAACAGTAAAGCGAAATCTTTCTTTGGCTTGACATCATAAAACTGAAACCAAAATCGATCGAATATAATTTTAGCCTCGAAACGATTTTAATTATCGGTTTTCGCAAGCTTTACTCTCCATGTATGCGACGCATATGCATAGAATCCATCCATATTATATGTCAACACAAATACTCGAACGATCTACTTCAAAAAGTTTGAGTTAAGGACCCTTGAAGGTTTTTTATTTTGCGAAAATATTTTTTAGCTTTACTGTGAATTTTTCGTTCTAAAATTGTATAAAAATACCCCAAAATTCAATAAATATTTTGTACAATAAAACCATTACGTTTATTGAACCAAATATTATTCAGACATGCGTATTCTTTCCTTACACAAAATTAATTTTGCTAAAAAAAAGTAGTAGTATAAATTATATTATAATCTTTTTCCTATATCACATCTACAAAAAAAAAAACGTTCAATAACTTTTAAGACAAAACTTTTAAGTAACAAACACAAATGTCAAACTATTTCATCAACTTCTACCAGAACTATAGTAAAAACACTAATATAGTCCCTCTCCCCTTATTTAGCTATTTGCCAGCGCGTTACGCGCAAATGGTAGTAAACTTTTACACGTACCTTAGTCCTGCTCATGACTGTAGCGAGGAAACTTTCAGCATTTCCTAGGGTAAAAACAATTTGGAATGACGGATCGGCGCCAGAGCGACACGATGATCCCGCGTTTACGACGCGAAAATGAGCTGTGCTCACGTCGGACTAATTCGGCTGGGGTGGCTTGTGAATTTCTCGGCACGTATGGCTTTTGGTAATGTAAATGGCGGCCTTCAGTGTCCAATTATCGTGGTATTATTGGGGACGTAATAAAATGTTTTATTGCAACTGTTATCTGATTGGGAGAGTTTGCCGAGGTTGATGGAATTACTTGGAGAATCAAGAAAATGAGTTACAAGATTTGCTATAAAAATAAATGGAACGTATACCATTAATACTTTTTGTCCTTGATCAAAGCTATTAAAGTTGTCGATATTCTTCAATATACACGGATTAAATAATTTATGAGACAGCATAACACAAAATATCATTTACGAAACCTGTGTAAAAGTATTTTTAACACTGTTCAAAATCCATTCTAAATAATAAAGCGTTTCCCTAAAAAAAGACATCTTGCGCATTTATTAATTATAATTTGTTAACCTGAATACTAGTTAACTTCAATTCAAACGAGCTATTATATTTAAATTCAACCTACACAAAGTAAATATATGATAAAAATAACAATGCCAACGAACAATCTAGTACTTTTTCAAAAAACTAAAGACTCACATCACCATTCACATTTCAACAATTAACGAACGCCACATCATTAAAAAAAACTTCTCCCCATTCCATCCGAACAACATCTCCTCTCTTTTTCTTCGCCCGGTCCCTCTCTCCCAGCTGAGCACGTACCGCACTCTCCTCGTAACCTCAACAGCCTGGCAATAAAAACAAAAGGCGGAATAAAAACTTGCATCTCTCGCGCCTCGTTGCGCAGTAAACCTCTACGTACCCATACACGTCTACGCGTCCGAGGTGCAATTTTACGCGCGTAAAACGACGCGCGAGAGGGCCGATAAAGCATTAGAAACGATTGTCCTCGCGATCATTCGCGACGCGAGCCGATAACTTTAACGCCAGTCCGCTACCGAACTTCTATACATCCCGAGATAGCGATCGCGAGAAGGGGACGCGAGCGTGCGCGCCGCGCGAAATTCATTGCCGCTAATAAAGATTCCTCGGGGAATTCGCGCCCCCCGTGTTTACGCGCGCGCGCGTCTATGCGTCTATACCTATAATGGAGAGAGTGCGCGCGATCGGGACGAGAAAACGGTATCGGCACAACTCGCTCTATAGAGGCGCAGGCGTATATATACGGAATTTTACGCCTTCCGCCGAGGAAGCGCCACTCGGGCTTTTATTCCTTTGAGGGGAGCGAGAGGGAGAGACGTTCGCTTGCTTCCCGCGCTATATAAACACGTTCGTTTATATATATTTTTTTTGTCTCCGGAAACATAATTTGGACGCTCGATGTTTCCATGCGCCGAATTAATTCGGTTTTTGTTTGTCCCTGGTTTACGCGGACGCATTCAATGGGCTTCGGCCGGCGAAATTGAAAAAGGGGATTTCCCGAAATTGAAACGTATGCGTTAAAAGTAATTTATGGGGCGTGAAAGTCGCGCACTGTTTCGCCGATCGAATAATTAATCGAATCAGCGTGGGCCCTCGGCAAAGAATATTTTGATTTATATACAGAGCTTTGAATGTACTATATTGCGTTTCGTTTATAATGAATTCGGCAATATACGCGTGCTATTTATTTTCATCTCAATTTTCGTTAAAAATTTCAATAACCTGTGAAAACAAAGGTCACGTATAACACTGTGAATCCGTAACAAATAATTAAAAGATTCATCAGCTGCAGAGTTCATTAATACACTTGCTTCGAAACCTTATACGTATAACGGCTTTAAAACTTACTCTATCGATTGCAGAAAAAAGATATTAGTTTTATTTCTGGTGTTCTACACGGAATGAGAAACTTCTCTGCCCGTGAATAAGTAACGAACTTGACCGGTCTACTAACCCGATATGGCGTTAACACCCGCACTCAAGTTTTCTCCCCCATGCAGCTCTTGATCTTCTCTAAGTCTAAACTTGCGCCTGATATACGCGACAATCGATGCGCACGCGCAAAACCGATTTTTCATTTAAACGCTCCATTTATCACGCGACGCGCGCTGGCAATGCAGCGCCGACGACTAAAAAGAGCAGCACTCAGCCGGCCATTGATTTTCCTTTATGAACGTGTAGCAGAGGTATGAGACGCGTATTTCGAAATTTATCACGTCATATCTGGATGAAGTCGGAGCATTAAAATAAATAAAACTCTGGTGGTGAATAATAGTAAATTTTCTGTTTAATAAAAAAAAGTGAAAACATTAGTCATGTTTAAATGTTGGGGTCTGCAATAAAATAATCCACTTTCATGGAACTTAAAATTTATTTAAGATTTTAGAGAATATAAGAAAATAAATGTATTCGATCATACTACGCCAAATTTGTTGGAATACCCAACTCTAATAAAATAAAATTGTCTTCTGATATTATTTTTGAAAAAATTAAAGAAAACTTTTTCAAAAGCAATACTCACACAAATGAAAACATTTACATTCAAGGGCATATAAAATCCCATATCGGTTGTACTACATCTGCGATGGAAGTGAAAAAAAAAATTCAATTCCTCTCCCCTTTCGCAAAGGAATAGCCGATTCGCGCCGGAAATTCGCGAGGATTCCGCCAGGGGTAATATAACGTTCGAGTCGGCGATAATTTACACGATGTTCCACATCCACTCGGAAATTCCCTCTTTTCCTCTCGCCCTCACTGGCAACGAGAGCAGTCGCCCCGCATGAAAGTTTATCCGTCCCCTTATGGCCGATATCGTCAATGCGATTCCCAAAGAGAGAAGGGAGTAAAAAATCTGGTCTGGCGTATAAGAAGCTTGTCCGAGAGATTTGTCACTGGCAAAGGAAATATGCTGGCTGGAGCTGAAAATTTAAAAATAAAATATTTACGGTAAGGTTTATTCAACTTATTTCTGGAATTTATTTCGTTGTCATGAAAATTCACGGTATACCCTGAAATTGCAGCTCTCTACAATAAAAATAAACTCAGAAACGGCATTTTCCGGTTTTTTTAAGCGCCTTCGTTTGCTGTACGCACGTACTAGCATCTTAAGTTCACTATTTTCTCTTTTATATCGATAGATGTTTACAGTCTTGAAATATTGAAAATAAATTTTAAAAATTTAAGATCTATTCGATGTATAAGTGAAGGAATTAGAGGAGCGTTCTACATCGAATAGTTTCTTTATTTCAAATGGTTTTATTTCAACCGGCTCCTGTTTATAGTAAGTTCGAAAACAATGGATGATAAAAGAATTAGCAAAAGTAATAAATTTACTCACTGGTTAGTTTCAGCCAAAATTTTATGCATGAAAGCGCATATCAGAGTACGCTTTTTTTTAGGAAAAAATCCCGTGGTAGACGATATTGTGCAGCCCCGCAGAGAATCCGATATCCAGCAAAACTGTACATAATATTTAAAGAGGTTCTTGCATGCGATGTAGGTTATCGTGAATCTTCAGGAAAATGCTGTTGCTTCTATTATGACTGTTGCTAATTTTGCATCTGAAAAAATATGTTTCTAACCAATTTGCATTTCCTGAGTGTAGATATTGTTCATTAAGGAGTATTAAACAAATTCTTTGAAAAAACATAAGAAAGTTTTTATTTTTCATTCAATTGCAATATTTTTTTCCTTATATAATTTTATCCAAGTTTACAAGAGGAAAACGTTTGAAATATCTGCTGCAACATGATTTTCAAGAGTACTATAGTTTGAATAATATCTAATGATACATAAATCTAAATTATATCCAAGAAATCTCCAAAATAATTCTTTATTTATTTTAATTAACATTTATATGATAATGTTGATTATCACATAAATAACAAATGAAAATTAATATTTTAAATTAAAGGCTCCCTAAGAAAACTAAACTTACTTTTGTAAATCAATAGAATAGTGACAGAAAATTTGTGTATTCTTACGAAGAATTCTTATTTATTCTTATTCTTGTGTGTTCTTACAAGAATAACAGTAAAAGAAGTTCTTATAAGCGGGATTACGATCAAACTTAAAAACTCACTTGTAGAATGTAACAAAGGTGAAAGCCTATATATATTATGGAAAGATTGATAGATCGTTATAAAACAAAATCGCATCAATCATATCAAAAGTTTTCAAACGAGGTAAGAAAACAGAAAACGAATTCTGTCAGGTCTATACCACAAAAGTATAGAATACAACCGATAAAAATCTAAAAAAACCAAGAATAAACCACTAAAAATCAAACAAATTGACTTCATCACAGAGTAATAACCATTTCTGATAGAAAATTCTTCTTCTCGAACCTATCAATACATACCTACTTACAAGATTATCGCGCAATACACGCACCTCTCAATCAACCTCACCCCCAGACATCAATTCCCGTCGCTCGCACTTACCGCCAAATCAAACGCACCTATACCGAACAGCCCCCACACACATGCGTGCGCATTATTCAGCAGCTTACACGTCGATTATTCTCGCAAAATAAAGCCAGCATATTTCAGCCACTCCAGCGTTCTGCCGAACCCAATCTCCTATGATTTCCCGAATATGGAAGCAAACATCCAGAGCAGAATATCGTCGCGCACGCGAGCTCGTCCTTTCTCGCGCTCCCTCTCTCCCTATGCGAAAGGCAGAGCGGAACATCCCGCACGGTAATCAAGCTCGTAGATCTCTCCGGCCGCCCTAACGCTGCACGCGTATATGTGTGCGCCTGGAGCGCCGTCCCGCGGGAGCAATGTGTTCCGCGTTCGGTAAAGATATGTCGGGATTCGGCGGCGGCGCGACGTCATGAGTGAGAGTAGCCCCCCGGGGTCGCCTTCTTATTCGACGTTCCTTCGCCTCTCCCACGCTGGCGACTCGTAAGTTCTGCAGTCTGCAGGAACGACGGAGAGGGAAGAAACGGAGGAAAGAAGTTCGATGGAGGAGAGTATAAGGGGGGAGGTAGGAGAGAGAAGGATGTCTGGAAGTTTCTGAGCTCTGGTCATATTTTGCTTTGAGGGCTGCCTGCGGCGCGAGGACTGCGGTGATGTTTCGTTGTTTAGGCTGGCAGAGGTAGGGAGATCGAAATGTAGTGAATGTAGAAAAGTTTGCGAATGGTGTAAGTGGAATGAAGTGTACCGAAGCTGAGGAGTAAAGACGGATTTGTGTAGTAACGTAAGAATGGAAATATATGGGTAATAGAAGTACAACTTTGTATTACACTGCTAAATGTGATCTAATACTAGAGACTGTATATCTTTACACTAAAGTACTTTGAATTTTTTTAACTACTTATTTATTTATTTATTAAGATTATACAGGCCGTGGGCCCTTAAGCATATATTGAATATATTACAGAGGTATATAAAATAAAATATAAAAAATAAGCATAAAAATTAAAAATTAATCAGAAAGTATTTGAGAGAGAACGAGCCGCTGATTTGAATTGAGCGATAGAACATGTTCCACTGTCTTTTCATCCTATTTAGAGCTGAATAAAAACCAGAATTTGAACTGGAAGTCATGTCTTCTCGGAGTATTACTTATAATTAGTTATAGACTATACATGGCAAAAATCTATAATTGAATTGAAAAATGGTTTGGTAATAACTTACCACTATTAGACTTTGTTCGGTAATTACACGGAATACCGTAGACGAAACCTTTGATCCAATTTCAAGCGACATCTGTGTGCACCCATACCTTTTTTATTATTTACGATACAGTAGTGCCACGAGATTGCGATCTGGTAGATCTTTTTTTACAAAATAGACGATCCCTTTACTTTTTTTTCCAAACTCGGTCGCTCAGGTCTTCAAAGATTAATTTGCTTTGATTTGTCAGACTTCGACACGCCAGAAATTTCAGAGTTCCTGACAGTAGAGAAATTATGCACGAAGAATACATTCGCGACGTATAAATCACATCCTTCATTCTGTCAAAATGATAACGGTATCATACTCGCCGATTTTAATATATCAGTATAAAATTAATTTATTGTGTACTGAAACTCTTACGAGTTGCATCAGATTCTCGCTGAATTAGGGGCCAGTAACGAATACCGTAATAAACGTAAATTGGAAGCTCCGCTATCCGTACAATAGTTGCACCCCTCGAGAGTGTCCCCAAATAAATATTACATCCACGTCCTTATCGTCATAAACTCGCATATTACAATCAACTCGCCCTCGTCGATATCACTGAGAGTCCTCTCCTTCTCTCCTCCCAAACCCTACAACAGTCCTCTCCCATACATAAACCACCGTCCTATCTCGACCAGCCGTATATAAATCCCACCCCGCGCCTCGTTACACACGCACACACACACACGCGCGGGCATATCACGAGCGCGTAGCAAATTGCCACGATGATTCCCGTTTTCCGCGACCGGACACAGAGGCTGTCCTACAACAATACGTTCCGCGCGTTACGTATATATGTATATACCGCCGAAGCGAGCCTCTCGATGCCAATCTCGGGATATTACGCTCGTCCGGATTCAATCGGGCGCGCTCACGCTTGCGCGCGTTCGCTGAGTCAGGCAAGGCCCGGCGGCTCGGGGGAAAAGAAAGTCTCGTCGCTGTCTTTTTTCTCATATCGGCCTCATGACCCCATTGACGAGAGAGTGTCCGACCGACCGACCGACTGCCCAAGTCCTCCTCGTCGCTTCTCCCAGGGGATATTATGAGAGGGTTGCGCGAGGAGGTACAAGGATGGCCCGAGAGGTTCGTTTCGGTTATGCTTCGGCGCACGAGCATCTCTCCCCCCACGTCGAGCGGCTTGAGCCACGCAGCGGACTCGACAAGATGTTTCCCTGGATTTTTTAATTTGGGGGGGGAGGTCGCCCGAGGGATCGAATGATTATGGCGTGTGATTTTATTGGGTCGGCAAGATAGAGATGAGATTTTCCGTGTGGATATCGGAATTCATGAAAATCTTGTTACGTTATTAGCTATAAAAGTTTTATTTGCTTATGCTGCACTGTGTATCAAGCAAAATTTTATGAAGGGATATCTTCACTTATGAAAATAGGAAAGGCAAGAATCTTCGTAATTTTCGTTCATAGAAGTATTATATTTATAATAAAGTCGTTTAATGAATATGTCTTAAAATTAATATTGGCTTTAGATAAGTAACCGTCAATTTAAAGTATATTTATATATTCATGCTAATAACATAATGTCCAAATTAATTTGTTCTCGAAAACCTTATCTATACACTTTGTGTATATTAAAATATAACGATGATCAAATAGTAGAGGCAATATTTAAAATTTTAAGAGATTATAATAGTCCTACCACTAACCCTATATTTTATCGGATGACCATGTCAAAATAGTTAATATAAATAAAAGAATAACGATTGGCATATTCAACAAATTCAGTTGCCCTGTGTAATTCTCTTCTACAAAGTTTCAAGACAAAAAACGATGACCCTTTTTTTATTCTTGGAACGAAATTTGGTTAATTTTCGTTAATTTTCGTTCCATGAATAACCAAAGGTGTCGGCGTTTATTTGTCGTGAAACTTTGTAGAATGATGATTACGCAGGGTAACAGAATTTGTTCAAGGCGTAAATCGCTATTCTATTATTATATTTATTATTTTTACACCCTTAATGCATACTATGAGTTATGAAATAACTTCTTCATTTATTGGCATAAAATAATCATTAATCATCTAAAAAGTATCTGAAGGACTTGAATAAAAAAGAATTCATTTTTATCAAGTTTTCACTGAAAAAGTAAATTGTATTCAGTAGGTCCGTTTCGTCTTTCTATAATATATTTAAATATATTTTCTGTATCGCAGAATTACCTAAAAAAACGATACAAATATCGAAAACAAAATAACCGTAACAATATGAAATTATATCTTTTTTCATATCTCCGTCATTAAACGATACCAGCCTCGTGTTATATTTTCCTTCTCCCATAAACCTGTTCGATTTGATCTGTTCTTCACGACGTGAGACGCGGCACAGCGCGAATACTATAATACTTTTCGCCGCTGTGGACGACTGACCGGCGCAATAAAACCCGACGCTAAAAGTTTACGAGGCAGTTACCTTATTATAACAGACGATATGACGTAATTGCGAGAAAGGCGAGAATGACCGTCGTATTGACCCGAGCGCGCGGGCGCGCGTGTAACGCGAATTTTGGCGCACCCTCGACTGCGTTTTCTCCCTCTTGCGCGCCGCCGCGTCTTATTGCGCTGCTTTCTCCGCCGGGGAAAGTATATGAGTTTCTTTGTTGCGTCTGTGAAGGGTGAGAATGCGTAAGAGGAGGGTTGGTAACAGCGATCCTTACGTGGCAAATAGCGAAAATGAGTGAAGCCAAATGGGCAATTTTACGTTCTCGTTACGAAATTAAATTTGTTTATTACGGGTTACTACCCTCCTGTTTGAATTACAACATTAAGAAATTCAATTGCTGTAGATATTTCATTATTTCTGAGGAGGCATAACGTTGAACGTATTTCAGAATGATATGCAGGAAATTGAACGATATAAGCAAAAGAATAAGCAATAAAACATTAACGCAAATCTTGAAAAGTAAATATCTCTCTTGTAATTCATTTCATAACTTCGCATTCCTGTGAAGCAATTTTTCAATTTAATCTTCATCTCAAGCACGAAACATCGCATCAACACTCGCGCGGCATACGCCCAACGTCGCGCGCGCGCCCATACATCGTAATTCAAATCATTTCGCGTTGGAATTCAATCCACCTAATGCAATTACCATATCTCACGGATCCATCTCCCCCCGTACTTTGCATTGACGCTCGTTTCCCTCTCGTATTCCTTTCTTTTTCTCTCATGAAAATGTTCCTCCACCTCACACCCCGCGTAACGCATATCATTTTTCTTCGCTCGTGTCATATTCGCGCTCTCACTCGTCGCCCACTGTCATAAAGAGTTTCCGCGTTCCGTCTTCGAGTTCGCGCATTCCTGCGCTCCATTACGTTGTTTCTGCTTCGCTTTTTCGCGTAGCAGCTCTTTTCAGCTCTCCCTCTATCCATAAAGTCTTTTTATTAGAGTCTAGCGCTCGTATAAGAGGAGCTGACGCCGGGATGGCTTCTAGACGCCTAAGTTAATTTTAATTCAATGTAGAAAACAGTGGGAAAGAAAGAAACTCGCTGCGTAGAGGAGAAAGTGTAATCTTTTTAGTCGAGGTAATATCAAGTACAGAGGTCGAAAATTTATGAAATTAATCATTTCTGCAGAGAAATTTTGTAATAATATATTCAAAATGCGGCTTAATTCCGAAAGTTAAATAGATAGATGATATATACGTTTGTACAAAGATTGGAATACTTGTATTTACAAAGACTAAGTAATTTCTATGAATAATTAAAATAAACGTATAATCTTCTGAATTTTGATAGCATATAATTTGAGATATAAAATGGAAGATAGAAATTTGGTAACATTGACTTAATCAATTAATTATCATCTTCAACTTTATTCAAGTTTAAAATAGTAAGTTAAAACAATTATTTATTCGAATGAGATTATATTTCGTAGTTTCAAATACATATATATTATAGTGCAAATATTAAAATTTAAAAAATCTCATTTCAATTTTTAATCATAACTTAAAAAGTGTATTAAAGTTTTTACTCCGTCCAACAAAGAAATCTTAATACGAACAGGACAAAAACATATATGCAAAATAGGAAGTATACGATATTATACAGGCGGAAGAATCGATTAAACAGAGACATGCAGCATATTTCCCTCTCACCGGCACGAAACTACATCACGCAATAAATTCCACGCGAAATCCCTTTCTGCGCTGATCAAATCCTCCCTCGCACGAACCTTATTCCCACTTCTGCTTCGATCCCATCGCACGCCCCTTCAGCCCTCTTCCATCCACCCGCATCAAAAATTCATAAAGTTCACGCTCCTCCGAACTCCTCGGCGAAATTACTTTTTGCGCCCGCGGCTGTCTCTCGTTAGAAAAGTCTCGCTCGCTCGCTTACTCGCGCGGGAAAAAAGCGAAAGTGAGTATAGTGCGCCTGGCGCTTTCCCTTTCGCGTCGCGTGCGCGCGCGCGCTTTGTGTAAATGTTTCAGGCTGAGTGCCGCGAAGAAGTTGGCGCGTGGACAGCGCCGCTAAGGGAAAGCGAGAGATCCTAGAGTGTGTTTCTCTGTCCGGGGGGTTTTGGGGAACTTTGGTCTGCGCGTCAGGATGATCGCGAGCGAGCGAAAATTTGTGTCGCCGAGGTAACAGCGGGAGAAGGGGGCGAGGTGATAGGGATTACAGCGCGACCTATTTACCAATGGTAACTAAGTGGTTTTTCTGCTACGCGTCTGACCGTGTTAGATTTCAATTTATGATGCTCAAGAAAGTTTTTATATATTTCAGCAAAAAATAAAAAATTTAATCATAGTATCGCCTTTAAATTAGTATATTTTAATACAAATCGATGAGAATTCTTTATTTATAAAAAAAAGTAAAATTTTGAAACAAAGACCAAGTATGTTTGAACGAAAATCATTCCGAATAAAATAACGAAGAATCTTCCAATACAACTTTTTTTCTTCTATTTTCGATCAAATCCTTATATCCAACGTATTCCTCTACCCCCAGCTCTACCGAATTTTTTTATATTTCTAAATATTTCTCTGCAATCATCCACTCCAGGAAAATCAGATCAGGCCCAATCACCCCTTCTTCCAAACCCTCGCGCTCGTCGAATCCCTCTCGATCGATAATTCATCTCATCCAGCCGTCCTCTCCATACCTCCGCGCCTCACGTACCCCTTTTACATGGCCCCTCTGTGAAATCACTCCTATCTCTCGACTCCTCGCAATTCGCCTCGGCGAATCTTAAAATCCAGCGCAATACAATACGCGCCTGCGCCGCGATCAACTAATCTCGCCGCGTCTCTACCGCGCGTTATACACGTGTAGTACCTACACCCTCTAAGAACGCGCGCTCTCGTGAAATCGAGCCAGCGCGCGGTTTCATTGCCGCAGACACGCGCCCGATAACGACTATCCGAACTCGAGCGCCACGCAGCGCGTTATACCGTTCGTGAAGGGAATGCGCGAGACGCGCAGCAGATAGCGCGTATATAGCCTGTACGTATAAGACTCTTTGAGGGTGGGAGGGGTTGGGGGAGGGAAAGCTGTACGTGCGCGTAAGGAGATACGCGCGGCTTTGGTGGTAAGAGTCGCCGGATTTGGAAAATGGGATTCCGCTGCGGCGCGCGGAGTAAGCGAGGGACGATACGCGCCGCGCCGTTTGATATTTTGAGGTTGTTTGGATTGGAGGAGATATTTTTATAGGTTTTTAATTGATACATGGCGTGGTTCAATGGATTTTTTGTAACGGTATCATTATCCAACGACAATTTAGCAAACATACCTACACTGTTACAAATTTGTAATTAAAGTTCAAAATTTTTATTAAATTTGTATTATGTTCAGGAATTGAAATTAAATATCAGAAATTTCCATTAATTTTAATGCAAATTTTCATCTCAATTATCACTTCAAGACTTTCGAAATTAATTATATAAAATCATTAATATTTAACTTAGCTGAGATATTGTGAACTGTTTTATTCAAAATTTAATTAAATCTTATCATTTAATTATTAATAACAATTATAAAGTTATCCTTAATGACAATTATAATTCAATTCGTTAAGTATACGGATTAAATTTATGGATTATCGCGTTAACTGCTTCTACATTGATTTATCTCAAAATAGAATAATACTAAAATTGAAATAACTATACAGATTTATTTTTTTTTTTTCAGAAAATCTTCATTGGAAATGAGTAAAATCTTGACGAAAAGTAATGGATCCGAGAACACATTACAGCTATACGCTATCATACAATGTAAGCGATATAGACTATCAGGCGTCTTCGGCCAAGGATATTGGATTCACCCCACTGGCACAATGCATCTTCGCGCGTTGTAATCCCGGACATCGATCCGCCAACATGACTCGAAACCTAATAATCCATGCGAAATAATCCCTTGTCCAACACGAACGATCTATACGTTAAACCTCGGCGCGATTTCAATACCCAAGGCGTGAATCCCCCTCAATAATGTCCGACGCGCGCTAGGATTCCATCATCGATCTCCCAGGCTTCAAACTTCGCGAAAGAAAGTCCCTCCCCTCTCTCTCTCTCTCTCTCTCTATCTTTTTCTCTTTTGTCTGCAGAATTAGAAAAAGAAGGGGAAGGAGAGGGAAGCTATGTGCATGCGGGCTCGACCTGCTCTCTTTTCTTGATTATCGAGGAGACATTCGTTTTTCGTCCTTTCGCTGCAGCTTGCTTCTCCTAGCGTGTTCGATAATTGTAGCGACCGCGATACACGCGAAAGCGAGGAATTCCTCCTTTCAGGGATTGAATTACGAGCGAGCGGTCTCTCGTTGTAATTGACATTGGTTGCAAAGCTACGTATAGACCGAGGAAAAGTAGGGCTGCGAGGCATTACAAGGGAGAAAGAGAGTTGTCCTCGAGACGATGAAGCTTTTAACAAACGCGAGTTCTTTCACTGACGATAAATGGAAGCATGGAGGACCGCACTAAGTAATGCTCAACATGGGGAAAGAAACATTTCAAAAAGATTTTTCCGAGATTTGTCTTTGAGAAGATGCAATTTAAAAGTCCTATAAAGTTTTTAAAATGACGATTAATGCATACTTATGTAGTCGTCAAATTTTACCGACCGAGCCAATTATACAGTTTTCAATAAATTAAAAAATGTATATACTTAAATACATGCATAACAGACATGATTGCCCTCCGTAATAATGCACTCCATACGCAACCCAGTAAAATTTCAAACCGATATTCCAAACTGTTTAAAAATCGCATTTGTTTAAAAATCGCTGAATCCTTATGGAAAGTGGCTGTTGGCTAATTTTCTTTAAACTCCGCTATTTGATAGTTCTGAACTTGTGGATTAAAGGTCTCAATGGGCACAAAGTCTCAAAGTTTCTCAAAGTTCATTTTTTTACCCTTTGCGCTTCATAGCAAGAATATGGAAATGATGGTTTTTTGCCTAACGGTGGATGGTCAAGCTCATCTCGTCTTATAGTGATGCCTATTTGCCGTTTATTAATATTCGCATGACCATTTGTAAATCCCAGCTGATCTACATAGAATCGTCTATTACAAACATAAAACTGAATTTTTGCACAAAAGTATATTTTAGGTAGGTAGAATTGCGGCTTTTTAGATAACGATGAAAAACGATGGCAATATTCACCAACTGTCCTTAAAGAGGCGACCCAAAAAATAAAAGTCTGCAGCAAGCGAGCGATGATATTGTGAACTACTATCCTGAAAAGATTTGTCGAACAGATGCCGGCCGCCAGATCGCTCATCGCGGGTCCCTCGACACTTTCTGAGCTCCGCCACCCCATTGTCGGTTTTAGAATCAGCCGTTTCTCTAATCAATGTTCTATCTGAATCATTTAAATCATAGCAAAGGTTACAAGAGCATTGGTCTTTGGCTCCTGCAACCAATCAATAAATCAATAAATTCATTTTAAGGTATTCTTCATTTTTACCCGGCGCACCATCAAAATAATATTTTGGTAAATTCCTACATATTTCATTCGGTACTCTTAAAAAGCGTAACATCCATGTATAAATCTTACCCAATCCATCTATATTCTCCTTCTACTTTTTCCTTCGGAAATCGCCGCGACGCGCCAAATCTCGGCCAATTCGCTGCCGCCTCCTAGACACAGATACAAGGCTCCCTTTACCCTCTCTACCCGCTCTTCTATCACGGCCAATTTCCGAATCGCCGAGCATTATGAAAGAACCCGGCGAAACATTTTTCTTCGCGCTTGACAATTTGACGCAGTCGTCGACGCGCCGACGCTTTTTGCCCGCTCTTATTTGCGCTTTGAGGCGACGCCGAAAATGTTCTCAAAGGCATTCCGCTAGTGCAGACGTGTGTATATATGTAATGTGTGTGTGCGAATTGTCGAGAAAGAGAGAGAAAGAGCGAGACGAGAGAGAGGAGAGAGAGAGAGAACGTTATTGGGTGTTACTCTTTATTCAAAGAAGGGGCTTTTACTTTCGCCTCACGCTTATCGAGTCATTAAGTATTTTATACTATGTTGTTTTTTTGAGTTTGGCGTAGAGGAGGAAGAGAGATTTGCCTTCAGTAGTTGCGCGATGACGCGTATACATTGCGAGAAGTGCGATTCAAACGTGAAAGGGTGGAATGTTGCTAGCTAAGGCGTTGATGTAGAATAGATGGATACACCTTTATAGGTATGTACTTTGACAAAAAGCACTTTTGACTTTTAGATCTATTTTGAACCTTGTAACCGAAAATTTCAATAAAAAATACTCAAACCATCGGAAGGAAAAGGAAAAAATCCTGTATATTTGAAAATTTGTCTATATAGCCTCGAGTTCTTCAAATTGAAATGATGTAACGAAATACATTTTGCCTAAAAAAAGCCGTTCTGTGTGTGGTGGTGTCTGATTTTCTGTGGACTCTTTCGTTTATCTACTTTAAGCAGTTTATTGACCCTCGCTCATAAGTAATATCAAACTTTCAGGCAGACCTTTTCGATAGACCTTTGTCACTATAGTGAATAAATCGTTTGACTGGTTCTATCATTTTATGATAATTGAATTCCATACAGATTGTAAAAAATATTACCGAAATTCATGTATAAGCATCTATTACTATAATACAAATACAAATCTCATGTATAGCTTTGTATTACTTCATTTAAAATTAATTTTGAATAAGTATACAAACATTTTACTTTGCACACGTACATGCATACCACTCTTCAATGAATAAAGTAGTTTATACCACACTAACCTCAAAATCACAACTTCGGTATGATTTTTCGGCGCTCGTGATATAAAATATCATATGAAACTATTGTGTTTCTTACCTTGCTCGATTTTCTCACTCGCTTCGCTCGTGCGAAAAACCTCGAGCAAGGTAGAAAATCACCTCCTACAACAGTGTCATAATATACTATTCTGTAATTTCTCATAGCTTTCCTTGAAAATACACATACTTGCCGAACATATGTGCACTAATACGAATGCTACATTCCTGCTTCCGTGTACTTCTGCACAAAGATACGCGGTTTCCATCGAGGCGGGCCGAGAAGCGACAAAGCCGAAGACTTCAGCGCGCGACCGCGTCGCCAAGTGAATTACGACGGCGCACGCGCCGACGAGGCCAATTATACGCGTCCCCGTACATGCGTGCCCCGTATAATGGAATCGTAAGGTCGAGCGGACCGCGTCCTGCCCGCGCAATCAACGCGTAATCTCGTTTGGTGCGCCTATACCTACCCTCGATTCGTAATCGAATGACCCCGCGGGGGTTCTTTCGAGGGGAGTGTACACGCACGCAGCAGGAATTGGTTGTTTTAATTTTCGGTTTTGAGGGTGTCAGGGTGAAGCGTTAATGACGTGAGGATAGTGTATACGGAACCACAATATTGGTTTGGCGTGACGCAGGGGTAGATATCCCCCTTCGAAATCGGGAAAGCTTGAGTGGATATTGAGTGAGTCTAGATGGTGTAGACCTACGAGTTTTTCTTAGCAATGCTCTTTCGCGCTACTTCATCAAAATGTTATAGTAAAGGCACAATTTAGTTATAATTATAAAATCTTTAGAGTCGTCAGCAAACATCATAGCTATACTTTTATTATATATACAATTATCGTAAACATTTGTGTAGTGCGCTCTTTTATGAATCCTTTAAAGATTCGCCATTAACTTTATACCGCAACTCATATGCATTTTAGAGGCGTGCATAAAACTAAAACGTTTTATTATGTATAGTTTCCCCGGTAACAAAACTCAAATATTTTGAAGCAGTAAAATGCAACATTTCTATTAAATTCCTAAAAACTACTTCTATTAAATTCCCAAAAACTATCATCTTCTTTACGCTCAATGCTTTAGCCTTAAAAAAACCTTTTTATCGCTTCGTTTTGTTAAATGTTATTTTATTATTTGATATTCCCTTATATTTATGGTATTATCAGATCTTTTGGTGAGATTTTTTAGTAGTAAAAAACAACCGGAACAGGAATAATAATAATAATAATAATTATAGTAGTGAGACGAACAATATTATTCTATTCACATTCAAGTTTAAAATTTACTCTTTGGGTTTTTTAGTTAGTATAACAATTTTCTCATTCGACAATTCATTTGTAAAATAAATTTCAAATTGAATGTAACGCTTCTATTCGCGCTCTGATCACACAAATATTCGCTATAGTAATAACAAAATTTTATAACTATATATAATCATTAATAAATTAAAACTAAAATTGTCAATCAGAGATTGTTCTAAAATGAATTCATTTAGCAATAATACTTGATTTTTCCGTGCCCTGCTGTTACGTGGACCGGGCCTACGGCGAGTTAATAGATTTCAACACCACAAACCTCACGAGGAAAACAAAGTAATAAATGTTATAAGGGTTGCTTGCGATAGGGTCATTATCTAAGACGATCATTTGAAAGCGATTAACAGAAATCAATTAAATAGGGAAATCGTCTTTGAGACCATTATTTCGTCGCGTTAGGTGCTCTCACGAGTGGAGAAGTCAAGTCTATAAGCTGATCATTAAAGCTTTAATTACGGGCCAAATACTAAAGTTAAAGTTATTTATGGTTAGCCTTTCGATAAAAAAAACGTATGGATAAAGTTGTTATGGAGACCTATTCTAACGTTTAATGTTTTTTTTTTTACAGCCAAGTCGTGTTTACCTCATCTATTCTTAACGTGGATTTATCGATCATGTGATAGGTGCTTTAAGGGGGTCATAGACCTAAAATATGTCAAAAAATTATTTTTTTTTTTATTTGATTTTTCAATTATATATGTTTTTCTGAACCTAAAAAAAGTGTGAA
>JAPYZP010000219.1:0-51447 GCA_030522985.1 Torymus sinensis | reverse complement strand
CCCCAGATTACCGACGATCCGACTTAATTCTTCAGCAACAGCTCGTGCGCTGAAACTTCATTCACTCGTGCGCTAAGACATTCCCCATTGAATCCCCGAGCGCGCTGCGAAAGTTTTGCACAATCAGCTAAATGAGCCGTAGCTCCGGCCGATTCCAACTGAATTTTCTCCTTCGATCCCGATACCTCCGTCACGCTCCGACTATATGTATACGCGCACGCGAACGTTGCGGGCCAAAGTTCCGCGCCTTTATACGTCTTCAGCGGGCGCAAAGATAAATCCCCCCTTAGAACTATACGTATATATATATATGTACAGCCGTTTCCTTTTCGAGAATACGGATATAAATGTACGTGTGTGTGTATGCTCGTGTGCGTGTGTTTGGTCAAAGCGATTCGGTCGCGCAGGAAAATGAAAACAAGTGGTCCGTACAAACGATATGAGACGACGCCGAATAGGGTATATATACACACCGGCGACGGGGGGAGCGGCTGTGTGTGCGCACGCGCACCTAATGTATATACACACGTAATGCGGGGTGGAAGAAAATACTACAGAATAATGAAATTGACATCAAAGAAAATTTCCCGTCTTTCCTTCTGCACCTCGCTCCTCGCTTTATTGTCCTTTATTGCTAACTGCAGTCTCTTGACGTGTACGTACCTTCTCATTGTAACACTCTGGCAAATTAAAGAAAGCGGATTCCTCGGTGTTTTCTTAGCTCCTGATACAGACATACGCCTCACGTAAGCAAATGTACAAGCTTCGACAATTCATTATGGGGAGTTAATTACACGAGGAAAGTATATTTTATTTTATGTACAATCTTTCATGATGGGAGTAAAGTTCAGTGATATAATACAGCGAAGGGTAAATCTTACAGCTGCGCGAAGGAATTCGTCCCTGGAAACTAGTTTTCTGATGCGATGGTAATGTAATGTCAGTGTCAAAAGTGGCTAATATTTTATTTCACGACGTTGAATCAGGTGAAATTGTAGCGCGTGAAATTTAGTTAGCTTATCATACGTACACGTTTTACTTAAATTCTGAATTATTATAATCTTGTAATATTTAACTTATCAAGTTTTAGCATATAAATTGTTATGTTAAATCATGTAAATAAAAATATAACATATGAGTAGAATGCTTGGAATTGTATGTATACACAATTATTATCATGAAAGTCAACACTATATACCTCACAAATTTCTTTTCTTCTATTATATACATGCTTCAAGATATAGTTATAGATATAACTATTTTTTCCGCTCTCCTTGTTTCGTATACACCCCTTTAGGCACGAAAATTCGTGCATATCTAGGCGCATTTCCGGTGAGCGCTTATATAGGAAATTAGGGGACGAAGAGAGATCTAAGGGAGCTGCGCGAGGAACGTTCGGATATCAAATTCTCCCGCGCGAGAACGCACTTTTGCTTGTACGTGCGGGCTAACGTGTATATGCGTGCTCGTGCGTAACTCCCCAGAGAGTCAACCCCTCCGCCCCCTCTCCACAGTCGGCGCATATTAAGTTTTCTCAGAGTTATAAGCTTAGCGTGCGCGCAAAGAAGTACATGTAGATACGTGTGTGTATGCACACGGGCGAGCGCTTCGTGCTGGTGCTACGTTCGGGCTTATATTTGTTTGGAGCGACTTTGAGGGAAATGAGTTTGTACGGCGTACTCATACAGCTTGAAATTCTTGTACGATCTTGCATTATACTTTGCAGCAATGTTTTAACGGTGAATTATTATAATCAGTGGTTATTTCCCTTTGAAAGTATGTAGTAAAGTATGTAAACAGCAACCTATATTTTCAAATAAGTATATACCTTTCGGTTTGGAAAAACGTTCAAGCTATTCTGCAACGAAGTGCAACGGTTTATCAAAAATTTATTTGCATGCCAATAATAGCCAATTTTAATATATTTAATTTTATCCTATTACAACTTTTTTTATAACCTTGTAATGATAGTGGATTTACAAGTGTATTATCGAATCACATATGGTTAACCTTTCAAGTATTTGATTTCATTTTAGAAAAAGGTAATAAAACTGTATTACTTTTTTGAAGTAAGGCTTGAGTGTTTTCAGATTTAAAATGTTCAAAAAAGTGTTTTAAGATTATTGGTCCAATTTTTTATTCAAATTTTTCATATTTAATTTATTTCAAAATTTTCGTAATTAACTTAAAATTCGTAATAATTGTATGATTAACTAAATTTTAAACAATGTAGAATTACTTATAATGGTAAATTTTGGGTGAGTGTGGAAAGTTGGCTGCAATTAACAGTATAAGAAAAATAAATCGAACAACTGAATTGTGAATTTTAAACATGTTGAAGATATGTGATTTCTATAGGTTGAAATAAATTTGACGTAAATTGAGTAAATGAATTTTACAATCTGAAGTATTTAAATTTTCTATCCTGTAAAAGATATAATTTTAATCTATAATTCATAAATAATGAATACTATATTTGTTGGCATCAATAATTCAAAGGAATAATAAAGTAAGTATAAAGAAGTGCTACTGAATAGGCAGCGACTTTTTATTGTATCTCTAATTCATTAAGATTTTATTACATAATTTCTTAGAAATTGAAAATATGTCTTGCTTGTCTTTTAAATTATCGATGTAATGCATTCATGCAAAAGATCGTTAATTAAAATTAAATTTTGCAGAAATTAAATGAATATAATATAACACATTCACTATATTACTTGGAAAGTTATGAAAAGTTTCCGGCCGTATCTTATAGGTTTCTTTTATTACATTTTCGGCAACTGAAAGTTTTGGGTTCGTGATAAAACAACGTGAAGTAGAGAAAAACTTAGCGATATACCTATCACACATTTGTAGCGTCCGGGATCGAATTTATTAGACAGAGAATTATCGCAAAGAAAAATCTGATCAAAAATAAAATTAATCCCATATTGTATATCAACGTTAATCATTTGGAAAAATTTAGATATTTTAACTTATGTGATACTATTGTTTTTTGAATAGCATTTATATTTCGAGCTTCTGAATTGTACTATATGTGATGTGTACTACCTTCATAACAAAATTTATGAAAATTTGAAATTATTATTAGTAATGATCACTATTCTATTAAAATTTATGGCAAGTTTGATAATTGAAATATTCAAATGTCGAAGTTTTTTCATTGTACAGTATTTCAATTTAATCAATGAACTGCATTAAAGACGCCAGTTTAAAAATTTTCATAAAAATATAAAATTATTTCAGATATTTTTTTTTTTTTAAATAAAATTAAGATATTTTAAAACTATGTAGAAGATCAAGCATTAGTAACTCGACCATCTGGTGTATGCAAGAGAGTATTTTATAAAAAAAATTCTTCGAAAAATAACTTGTTTATTGTAACACAAGCTTGATAGAATAAAAGAAGCATCTTTAACTTTTCGCACATAAATTACCTTCTCTAGAGCAGTAAAGATGATGTATGATTTTTTAGTTGTTATATATATGGGTCTTCGTGTATATCTGAGTTGAATTAAAAACTAAGATAAAGGAATGAAACAAAACACGAATTATATTTAAAATTATTTTAGGAAAGATATATTATATCTTCCGGTGACCTAACCAGAATATACTTCAGTTCATGCTAAATGTTCGAATAATTTAAATCGTTATTTGTCAGATGTTTTAGCCGTCGGAGTGTAAGTATATACTAACCAAAGAACATAATAAATGCTTAAACCTTTTAAGTACATATGAAGACGATTCTCATCGTGAAACGAATACAAAGAAAATAAACTGTGTCTGATCTAAATTGGCTAACTAGTTCCTGGGATACAAACTTTGACGTATACGCACACACCCTCTGTATGTACATATACACATACGTACACACACATCAACCAATAACCCACACATACATATTCACTATCCATCCACCACCCTACATACACATACACACACATACACACGCGCACATCCGTACAGCAAGGAAACAACTTTTCTCATAAACGACTGAATTTATGTTTGATCACTTAAAACATGTTTTTGAACATTTTTTTTCTCAGAAATTTTTGTATCTTTCCTAGGCTTTCTCTATGAGGAATTAACATTGGTTATAGTATTGATATTTGAAAGAGTAGGTCAGCCTCAATTCGTTCATTGGGGTTACCTACACGGTAATTTTTGTGGGGGCGTTCCGTCACGTCCGCCTTTATTATCGATTCACTGAATTTTTATAGGTGTATTCAAAGTTCCTTCAGCTTTGGGATACTTTTTGTTTTTTATTCTATAATGACACTTTTGCGCGATTTAGTATATAAAAGCTTAAATAAAAATAACCTTTTTGGGATTCGATAGCTACACATAAAAGGAAGGGACACCAATAAAACGTCAAATTTAAAAAACAAATCTATCCGAAAACATTTCTGAGCTTGATGTTACAATGAAAATTGATAATTCCGTACAATGTGATTGACGCTTGCTGTAAAGATAGACTCATTCAAGCTTTAAATTATTTGTTTAACGAGAAATTTATAACATACTTTTAAAAGAATGAGGGTCAGAAAAATGTAAGTTACTTTTTAGTCTTTCAATGATAATTTTATGCCTATAGCCTAAATAAGTAATTTCATAAAGCATCGTAATCTGCTGTAATGGAGAATCTTTGTTCTCGGATACTGATGCTTATACCACTTTGACGGTGAATGTATGGTAACGGTACTTTAGCATTATTCTCTCCGTGGGTAATGTAAAGCGCATTTAGATCATAGCTCACTATTGATTAGTTTAGTGGTATCGCACTTTCAGTGTAATAGTGTGCAAGTCAATTTTTTCAGAATAAGTAGATTTAAACGAAATTTATTACAATTATATTATTGTCTGAAGCAGTGAAAATAAAAAAACTTATTATTTAAAGGCCTTGATGAGGATGACAAAAGATTAATATTTAGCGCTCTGTAATGATAAGAGAATATATTGTTGATGTTTTGTAAAAAAAAAAGTCTGCTCATTTTACTTGTATTAGTTTTAACAGTAAATGACTAAGATGAGTGCTAAAATTCTAAGAATATTTCCCTGCTGGAAATTTGTCTCCTATTTCTGGAATCCTTTTTCGAACATTTTTGTACCCATTATATGGCGATTTCTGCCAATTTGCTATAAATTAGAAATGGTCGAAGAATCGTTTCCCACATCGGAGAAAAATAGATGACTTCCAGCAGGGGTTGAAAACTGTATGAATAAGGAGTATCGCATTCGTAATATAAACTTTGCTTTGGCATATCTTTACATAGTGTATTATTACAAACTAAAATATCCCTCGTGGAAATCGATTCCATGATTTGCCTAATAAATAGCTAGTTTCACTAATAATCGTCAAAAACTAGACACTTTTCTTGTTCATTTCTATCCATCGATGAAACCATTTTTCCGATCATGTTCACTATTCAATTGACAGAATAATAGAATAATTTTTTTCACTAATTTACATTAGCCATTTAAAAGAAATTAAAGTTGGTCTTTTTTTTAGTTAGGAAATGGCTAGTAAGAGGCTTGCTATTATAGCGAGTAGTGAGAGAGAGAGAATTAAACGGAAAAATCGTTATTTTCGTTTCTATCCCCTGAAACAGTGCCATAAACGAATTAAATACCAATAATTCGTGTTTACATTTTAGTTAGCTAGAATTTAGTAATAACATTTTAAGGTTGTGTATCTCCATTAAATGAAGACTACGACCAGAAAAATCGTTTCATCACTACCCAGAAATTATAGATATCATCTTTGAACGCTTTGATATCTATTGGTCGAACTAAAAGCCTGAACAAAATTATTAAATTTAAAAAGAAAAAAATATACTTAGTCATTATAAAGGATTTTCTTCTATTTTTCAGATATGTCATATTTAGAATTTGAAATATTTCTCTATATCAAACGATTCATTTGAAATACCATCGTCGAATTCCATATACAGTTATATTGACGGAGAGTCGCTCCCGAGTAATTTCGTAATGTTCATAGCTTTTCGTTAAATAGGACATTGGGCATTGTCTTGCTCTAAGAGGACGACCCAACTTTTCTCAATAATCCGCGGATAAAAACTTTCTAATAAATTAGAAAAAAGAAGCCGTGACAGAAAGTCAGCGGGAAGCTGCAAGAAACTATCGGACGTTTCCCAATACACCCCCTTTATCCGATTGTATATCAGCGACAAACGGGGCGAGACAAGTAAAGCAAAAGAATGAGCGGCGAAGCGAGTAGAAAACGAGAAATAGCTACAACGGGCGAGAGAAAAAGGCTCTTTCTTCCGCGCGCGCGTCCCATAGCCGTTGGCTCAAGAGCCCCGGGATTACAGAGCCACTATAGCACGCTACGTGTGTCTGCGTGTCTGCGTGTATGTATGTATCAGCCGCACGCGTATAGCGTAACAAAGGGGGTTAATTAATACGTAGCATATCGTGGGCTCGCGCGAGCGTATCCTCCCCCTCTGGGCGGACGTATAGCTGCATATATATACGCGGGCGCTCGCGCGGGGCTGTAGGCCGCCTCGATTCAGCGCGCGGGGCTGTACCTACATGGAAATGCATAATATATAAGGATATATACTCACACGATCATGTGGTACGAGACGGCGTAAACGCCGCGGGGCCGCTCGAGGAAATTGTAGACGCGGGCCTGGAGCCGCCGGTAGCGGGCATCGCGACGAGTCGCCCGATAGTTCACCGGGCGTCCCAGCAGTGACATCCGCGGGGCTGCCAGACGTCCACCTGCGCCGCCGCTCCTGCAACACACAATGCCGACAATACAGTACACACATATACATATATATAACCACAGCCTGGAAAATTGCCCTATACGTGCCATATATACATCACAAACGCCGTGCGTGCCCCGCTGCACTACATCGGGACAGCGAGAGCGTGCTGCACATGTGCTCGCTCCCAGGGCGACACGCGCTCCCGCGCTGCGAGCTTTCGTTATTATCGGCTGCCGCCATCATACGTACACCTCATACCCCCGCGAGAGAGAGAGAGAGAGAGAGAGAGAGAGAGAGAGAGAGAGAAAGAGATGAGGGAGAGAACTCGTTTTTCATTCGCTCTTATCTAGCAGCGCCGATCTCTCCGCGCGTTTTTTTTCCCTATTTGTCTTGCTGCAACCGTGTAGCTCGCGTGCGGCCGCGACACGTGCGCACCTGCAGCTACGGTATATAGTATATCTCCGCGACACGCGCTGTTCGCGTATTTGCAAACGCTGATGAAACGTGTCATTAGGCCGCGGGCCCGGCGATTACACGCATGCCTCTGAAGAAACGTCGCCGTAAATTAACGCGGCTGATTAGACCGCTTAATTAATTTCTAGAGCGACGCGTGTATATTGTACGCTGGCTTTTATGGAGATTAACAGTTTTCAAATGTAGGGTGAATAAGGAAGATTATATGATTTTTCGGGTAATCGTGGTGCGTGAGTGCACACTATTCTTTGTTTATCGTGTGGCTATCGATGCATCAACATTTATTAGAAATTTATGTTAATTATATTTATATACTGATATAATGATTGCCGGAGTAATGATAATTTTTCTTATCAAGTTTATAATTTTCTGTTCGTGAATAACAACGAATTTTTATTGTAGATAGGAAAAGATAAATATTTTCTACTTATGGGAATAATCAATTGGTTGATTAAGATAATTTGGCAAAGGAAGACGAAAAAAAATGAGTATAATGTATAAGATAGATCAAAATGAGTAAGTTTGTTTTGTCGGGATTTATTATAGCCAATAAAAGCAAATGGATTCTCGAGCATCAAAATCATTTGGAAAGGCCGTATATTGCAAATTACAATTGTAATAACAATAATGCCAATAATGCGTCATAAATCCTAGGATGATGAGGTCCGTCTATAACATAATTTCCAGAGTCCGCCCTTTATTTCCTCGGAAGCAATACTCCCATATCACGCGCGCGCGAATGAGGAAATTGACCTTTGCGCAAAAATATATATTATATAGATCATTGTCCCGATCCAAAATCCGATGGGTATAATATTTTCTCCCGCGCGGCCCGTCCCCTGCCGGCCTCCCGAAACAAATTTATTTTACAGCTCTCGCTCTCTCTCTCTCTCTCTCCGAGCTAATGTACAACATCATAATTCATCGAGTCGCCCCATTTAATTTTCTCGCTCAAAGGAAATTATGTATACGGCGACGGCACGGTCGCGCGCGGCCCGACCAAAGAAAAAGGTGCGCAAAAAAGAGAAAAAAAAAAAAAAAAAAAAAAAAAAAGAATAGTAGGGTAAAAGCACGAAGCAAAGGGGAAAGAGGAGTGAACGAACGACAATGGGAACCTTGGCGATAAAAGTTACGATGGTCGGCGTCATTAAAAGTTGGAATCTCATTTCGCGCGTTAAAACTGCCCTACTCGCGGCATCGCTCACTGTTGGCGCAAGTGTATATCACACCGTTTCGAGAGCGACTAAAGCGTTTGTCGAACGGCCCGAAGTGAAAGTTTTTTTTACTTCTTGTCATGTATGAGCCATTTTCCTGCTACATTCCATTTTTGTTTGTATAAATGTTTCGTTTTAATTCTCTGACAATTTCTATAATACAACGAGAAACAGTTTTTTGAGTATTGCTCACATTTTATATAATAATTAGGTAACATTGATAACACAATATTAAAGAGGCAATTCTAAAATTTTATAAAATCTTTAAAACGTGCTCAATATTTTTCACAATTGTATAATTACTAAATATTTCAAATTAATAGTTTGAAATATTTAAATACTAAAAAATACCGAAAGTTATTTGTCTATTATGTAAATTATTATTTATAGTTTAGAATGTGGATAAACGCTACTGTCAAGCAAAACAATTTATCCTCCAAGCAAGCCCCGTTTATGTAGACACTCACAGGCGAAATGATGGGACTCGGGTTTACAGGGGGGAGCGAGCATAGAGCGAAATGACCGGTGGTCATATCCAAGGCGCAATAGTTCGTTCGATGGGCCATTTAGCGGGCATCCCGCGCAGGCGCCCGTCGCTGCACGGCCGTTGAGCCCGAAAGTTCAAGCACACCAGCTACTTTCCTCGTCGTCGCTCCGAAGAGGGCAAAGTTGTTAAAAGGTTACTGTAGCTTTCTTTCTCGGACGGGGTGAAGGATATGGCATGTTCGATCTAGAGGCGGGCAGTCTTTGAGGTTATTGGTACTCGATTTTCGCACACTAATTACAGTTAATAAATAAAATAACCTATATATTCTCAATATTAATATTCGCTAAATGACGTATAGGCAGTATAATAAATATCTTACTAGGAATAACATATAAATGTTACATGAAATAACAAGTAGGCTTCAATGCTACTTTTAGAGTTCTATACTCAAGACTTTATAATTGCGTGAATTTAAAATAATTTTCTAACTGGCAGTTAATATCTATGCAATAAATAATTTATGACGTTATATTTACTGGCGCATAACCATTTAACGTCATATTTACGTACGTACATATTGCGAATCTATAATAACATCACATGATTTTAGAATAGCATTTTTTCGCGTGCAATCGTGCAATAATCGTGGGATAATAGAGTTGTTGACGAAGAGAACATGACACATTTTTATGACCTAGAATAATAATTATCACTATCTTATGATGATAATATTTTTTTTAGATAATATTAACGCGTATTTATAATATCATTGATAATATGCGACCATATTTTACTTTAAATGTGTAACACACTTTTATTGTTACTAATAATAATTGTCCTACAATAAAATATCTTGACGCGAAAAATAATAGTATTTAAGGCTACTTTATTTATTGCAAATGCAATAAATTTTTATTTATTTTTTAAACGAATTTTCATTATCAATTATAATTCTTTTTACATTGATTATATACTACGTTACTATGTTACTGAAACATTTTAAAACAACATTTCAGAGTGACAATTCCCAGCGCTAACGTCTAATTTCACCAGTTTCGGTTTCACGCCAAAGGTAATAAAAGAAAAAAAAGGAACTGGAACATCCCACAAAGCCGTTTCGGCGCGTATAATTACCGAACTTTGAATTTCCCTAGTCACCGCAGTCACAAATTAGTCCGAAAAAGACGGAAAACGTTTAACGGGCGTGAACCTACGACACATTCGTCATCGTTCGCCCTCCCACGACCCAAATAGCTTTTTCGGGGGCTATTTCGAGAGAGGGAGGCGCGTTACAACGCGGCGTTTTTTTTCTTTTCACCATAAAGCATATTTACTGGGAAATCGTGTGACGAGAACGCGGACGGGCGACAGGTTCCTCTTCGCCGCGGTTACGGCTCTGTTTACGCGCGTGCGAACGCGAGTAATACACGTCAGTGGCTATATAACGGCCGAGCCGATGACTTCACGCGCGCATCTGGTGTTATTGTTTGTTGAGAAAGCAAATATACGGCTGATTATTTACCCTGCAATTATCGTATAGCCGTATTTAATTGCGCTTCGAGGAAATTTTTTTCTCTCTTCCCTTCTTTGATATTTTCTTCCATCAAAATTTCCAGAAGCGAGCTCTGTTTAACCTACTCCAGTTATACAAAGAGTAATTCATGAAGTTATTGGGAAGTTGGTAAATGTATGGTGATATATAAACCTACGTAAAAATTACAAGCGTGTAAGCGTAGAACTACATTTTTTACAGTGTCATTTAATTAATGCATTTATATATATAGCTTATGCAATATAATGCTTGACTATTTTGGATGTTACTACTTAAATATATTTCATCACTATTTAATGGAGCCAATACGTTTTTTAATCGTTTTAATTATGAAAAACTAATAACGACGATTAATAAATAGCGATTTAAAATAATAACTTATAGGTAGAATTTAATTTAAGTTTATTTCAATCGGCACTGAAGCTTTTTAAATATATATAAGAGTAATATACTAATCAGTATTCTCCTAAAGGAATACCCGCCGTGGTTCGAGTAAAATCTATTTAACTAGAGTGTTATCAATGGCACCGGCGTTAATTAAAGAGAGTAGCGAACCTTAACAAGAACAAACTTCTTAAGTATTTAGCAGAGCAATTGATCAATCGAGTCGAAACTTTTGCTTGCTGCAGCGATACAGCGCGGGTGACCTACGACATGCACGGTATATTACCGTAACGATGTTAATAGGACTCCGTCTCAGGAAAATACACCGAGAACAATAAGAGCCTTCTTTTCCCGACTGCAGCTGCGCGCTCGCAATTTTCATTCTCCATTCACGGAAGCGCCGGACCAAATCAAAAGATAGCGAGAGCGTGGAAGAGCCAGCGCAGAAAATGAGAAAAGAACGCGAAAGTTTCAGCGCGCTGGATGTCATTTCGAATTCTTTTTCAAAGGGGTCGTCAACCTTGCGGAGCCTAAAAACGAAGGCATAGTCTGCGCGCGCGCGGCCGACTATAGCGCCGAAAATCTTTAGCGCCCTCGACGGCGCGCAGCACGCGCGCATACAAAGGGCTATTCACGCCCGAGTGGCTATACAGCTGATTACGGGATTCAAGCGATTCCGCGTTATTACAAAAAATGACTTTTTACAGCAGATGAAGTGAGACAATTATTGTTGTTGATTAAACAGTGCTTTTTGCTCAAAAGCCGTGTACAATTTCACCCGGATTATAAAGAAATTAATGAATATTGCATTATTGAAACACGGTTTATACATTTAATTTACCCGAACAGATAGTTTATATTGATAAAATTGATAAAAAGAGAAAAGACATCTATAAATATTTTATTTACTTTTATTTGGTCGCACTATAACGAACAGTTTATTCAGGATTGCGAAATTCTGTTTGAAATAGGAAGACTTTTAGGCAACACAACTCGTTTTCTATTTTGAAAGAAAAAAACGCTTCAAATTGATAACCAGCACCGCACAATGGAATTCCCGAATCGAATTGCTGCCGCAGCGCAAAAAGCCTCCGCTATTCACGACATCCGTCTTTTCCAGGCGGCGGCCACATAGACGCGCGCGTCTCTTCCATGGTCTCCAATTCGCTAAACCCGCTACGTAATCATCGCGACTCTTTTGAACTCCGCGCGTTGGTACGACAAAGCTGCGCCTTCGAGCAAAAGGGGGGCAGAACAACCGAAAAAGACAGATAGAGAGGGCTGGTAGCGATTTGCGAATCCCGAATTCGACGGGTGTCTGTGTGTGTGTAGCTCGCACGCCTACTTATTTATAGCCGGCAGCAAGGAGCCAAGGTATACACATCGTCGCAGTGCCGAACGCTCGCGCGCGCGCGCAAGTACGGGAGATAAAAGGTAGGCGGGGTGCGTCTCGAAAAGAGGAACACGAGGAGGTGGGCGGCCTATAGGACATGCGGTGGCTCGCTGCCAAGCGATTCGCGCGCAGAGCGGCGGCGGCGGCTTCAAAATCAATTCTCGTGTTATTAGTTTTGAATAGTGTTGCCCACCCGCCCAACGACTGATAGACGTGCCGCGGTTTCGAAGTTGCGATTTAGCGCTCGCCGGCTTTTACTCGGCTTAGCATTTGGGTTATGGAGGCTTAGCAAATGGATTGCAAGAATTGCGTCCAATTGACATGGCGATTTTTTCCGAGCTATATACTTTTTTTTCTGATTTTACGTACAATGACAAAATTTATCCTCTTTGATTATATATGAGCAAAGACCAGAAACTTTTAAAATTTTCGTAACTCCTATATTTTAAACTTAAAAGGCTATAACTCAAGTTCTTTGCGAAGCACGTGAATGAACCAAAGCTCAAAATGTTCATTTTTCAATAGAGGGATAACAAAAAATTCTGAATAATGGTAGAGGGAGAGTTTTTTTACGAAAAATTAGTCATTCTTGATGAGTTTTATGTGTTTTTCGATCTAGAAAAGAAAGGTCACTTACTATCAATTAAAAAGTTTAAAAGTTTCTGAAATTTTCTCATATATCCTTGTTTTCTGCTCGGATAATAAAAAACTCAAATGATTCATTATAATTAATATATTCTTAATAAGTGGAGCAACTGTTGAGAAAGCTAGTGTAATATATCCTAAAATCAATAGAAACTAAGTAAGCACAGGTGCGAATGAGTGCTTTTCTAACATCTATATTGTATTCGCGCGGTCAAATTAGACTGGGTCATAAATAAACGATTCAATTGTTTCGCCATTTCCCTCCCTCCCCTTTCTCACTCACTATCTCTAGCTCTCTTGTTCCGTGCAACATTTCACGAAGGAAGAGAGTAGGAGTAGGAGGAGGAATCAGGGTCGCCCGTAATCGCCTTCACGGCCGATTGTTCCGAAATTTATTTCCTCGCGACTGTCTCTCTCGCTCGGAATTTCCTCGATAAAGAAAAACAGTGCGCGCACGAGAGAGCAGCAGCAGCAGCGGAGAGGACGAGCGAGAGATAACGGGAGCGAGACATAAAAGGATGCGATGCGCACGTGCGGGGAAAGCCTCCCGCCGCATACAGCAATTACGCAATGGCTTTCTCCTCCTCCTCCTCCTCATTCCCTCCGCCTCCGCTCGCCTTTTATTCTCCGCTCTTCAATCCTAGGGTACACACACACACACACAACACAGAGTCGTGTGCTGCTACTGGGATTCAATCGGCTGCGAGAGAGGCGCAACTATGCGCTGCAGGGTAATTTTACAGTCAAGCCCCCGAAATGCCGGGAGCTCTACGGCCGCGCGCGTTATTTGTCTGCGCAGAGAGCGCGAGGAATTTTCGAGTCGCGATTTCCGATATGCGAGCGCGTTCGCTCGGCCGGTTTCAGTGCGCGGCGCACACGATGATTATTAACAGGCAGTTGCTGGATGCCGCGGTTACCGGGGAGGAGGAGAGGCGGGCATGGATTTGACGATATTGGCCGCAATTGCGAGATTAGTTTTTCGACGGTGCGGCTTTGATTGAGAGCTCGATTGAATTTTTCGGCCAAATGCGACTGCCAGAGAGGGAACGAGAGGAATTGGCGCGAGCGCCAATGGACAATGCCGCGCTCTCGCCGCGTCATTATGAATAAACAATTGACAATGGATTTGCAAAGAGAGGTCGTTTGTGAGTCTGATAATGCCGGGAGGTGTGCACGTGAACATTGTTATGACAATTAGACGTTTTCGTTCTATTCTTGTCAAGCTCCAACTCTGAATATATGTAGGTTGAAAAACCTTCTTTATATATGTTAAAATTTAGCCAGTATTTCTTATGGAAATGTGTAATAAAGTCGACAGTTTTATGGTAATATTCATAGAGAAAACCTGCTCGATTATTGTTTACTATTAATTATTTATTTTCAAGCGAACAGTTCACTCTAAATCATTTTTTTGATCTATTAGTTTATATGAATATTCTATATTTAATGGAAACTGTTTGCAGTAGTAGATAAGTTATTTGAATACAAAACTTATTTTGACACATTTATTGATTAACAGAATTTTTAAATAATAAGTTTCAATTCTATATAAATAGTACAAAGGGTATCAAAAGTTATATGGACTACTTATCAGATGATCAATTTGATACAGCACGAACCTTTGATTAAGTGACAGAGAAAATCGGAATATTTTACATGAAAGTGGCTTTTATATATACGTACATTAAATAAAATTTGAATTTTCTATTCAATCAAAAAATTTTAGTATTTAAATTTCATTTAATTAAGAGGCAAAAAGATGAATTGATATAAAGGCGCCGATTTAATTAGTCACCATTTTAAGCCATCATATTTTCCAGTCAGATATATCATATTTATTATTTATGAAATCGAACACATCAACTATAATGAGTATTATTAATAAATATACGCGTTATTTATTGAAAGCTTCAAAGATATGGTTTATTGGAATACCTCGTATGGAATATTTCACATTAAATTCACTTTAAAAATATTCGCGGACGTATCAAGAATTCGGTAAAATTAATTAACGCGGGCTAACGCGTTGGAAGTCCAGCGTGAGATTTCGCTTTTGGGACTTCAGAATTATTTTTTATGACAGACGTCTAATTCTAAAAGGGTGCCGCCGCGTACGATTTACAACTGCGGAGGTGTAATAAATTTTCACGGGGCGCGAAATTCCCGACGTTTAACAGCTGAATTTTATTCGTCGCGTGAAATACAACTTCGCCCCGGCAGTTATACATACTCGAGTATTCGATACTGGCGGGGCGAGCGGAGGATTGTGTTAGAAATATAATACGGGAGACAAATCGATGCGCGAATATATCCCGCCGTATAAGAATATCTCGTCGGCGCGCGTCCCTTATCTGGGGTCGAGCAGCGCTCGCGCACGCCAAACTTTGCTCGTAAATTATGTTTCGATAAGTTTGACAAACAAAGTGTCAAAGCTGGCGCTGGCTGAGCGAGCGCGCGTCTGAAAATTACTGCGGCCGAGAGCGCGAGCCGTTTTTCGATTCGAAATTAAATAAAGAGCCCTCCTCCGCGTATATAGGTCATTTCTATTAAGTCCTCGGAAGTTTATCGAAAGAAAACGGTGGAAGGAGGCGGCAGAAAACGGGAATAACTTCTGCAGGCGCGAGTTGTGTAAGAAAGTTTTTTTAAATTTGCACGTCTTCTTCAGAACAGTTCATTTACCTATTCCAAGTCGAACGCCGACTTCTCCTCCTCTTTCTCTCTCTCTCTCTCTGTCGGTCTTCGCATGCGAGATTCCGAAAAAAGGAGAAAGCCGAGAACGCTCGCGCTTGTCAGAACACAGGTTCGTTCCCGAAGAGTCATAAACGTCTGCGGGCGCGCGCACGTTGCGTTTCGTTCACTTTTTTTCTCTCTCTCCCTCTCTCTTCCTCCCTCGCTTCACTTTCACGTCATCTCTCGCTCGTCGCTGCATCCCGAATTCTTTTATGCACCCACGCGGGTTCTCTTGAATTGCTTTTTACTTTTAACGTGTTGAAAACTTTATAATAATGTTATATTTCGTTCAAATACCTTTTATAAAATTCGCTCTTTACTTCAGGGTTTTTAAAACTATTAAAATTTAATTTTAATTTTAACTCGTATGAAAATGTAAATAAAAAAGATCTTTTAGAAATTCTTGATGCCCGAAGGCTCGTAAAATAAATTTTTTATTTTGATTCTTCAAATGTTTTTTTATTTTTTTTTTTCATTCTCGAAGAATGAAGCAACGGAAAGCAAACCGGTGCGAACGTCAAATTATGATTCTTAACTTTTATTTGAAAATTTAAGTGAGTACAATAATTGTCTCTCCCTCTCAATAACTATATTCAACTCAACAATAACAGTATATATTGCATCATCAATTTGTTTAGGATGCACAAGAATTGCCTATTGAAAGTCTCTTTACAAGAACGGTTTAAGAATAATGATGTAAAAATTATATTCAAAGTAAGTTATGCATTATTATACGGATAGAGGACCTTATTGAACGTCGTTAAAAATACCTCTCCCTGCTTGGAATATTTCTTTCCTAACTATATGAAAATCCAAGTTCAATATGTATCTTGCACTTTAGTAAAACTTTGCATAATCTTATACATATTTTAAAAAGACAATAAAAGTTGTGATGGGACATCAAGCTAATTTAAATTTCTTGGAGCAAAAGTGATCACGTTCTAAATGACAAAATAATATAGTTGCTCATGTTCGATTTCGGAATATTTATGTAGATTTATGGATTGCAAATGAGTTTTCTTGTGTAAACTATTTGTATTTATCAATGTTAGATTAGCATGATTGTACGATTACGATAATGGTTGAAATATGCTCAAAGAGAAATGACAGTACTTAAGGATTTACGGAAGAAATATAGTTCGAATAATATTTATACTTAAAAAGTAGAATGATTTATTACGCCTTTGATAAAGAGAATAGTGCTATTAATAATAATTATTGTTATAATTTTCCAAACGAACTGATAATTTATTTTCCCAGTAATCAGTGATGACACACATTAGTCTTGCTCTCCTAACGATTTCCCACGTATAAATATGCATCAGAAAAATAAACTCCTGGGCGAGTAGTCGATAGCCATTACCCGGTATTTGAGACTCGTGACTAAATACATTTGAACAGTAAATGTGGCGTTCTCATTACCAATACAAGCAAGAATGCGTTAGTAAAACTAATTGCTCTGAAATTCGTGGGGATCAGAGAAAAACATTTTACTGGTATAGAAAAGTATCCATAGAAAATATATTTTTCAACCAGAACCTAATAGTAATGATAATATTATTCTGTTCGTAGTAGTTTCGTATTAATAATAAATAGCATGTTATTGGAATAATATGTTGCACTATATTTACTCTACAAAATATTTTTTTAGATATGTTTTTAAAAGTGTTATTCAAGTAAATTACTGTAAACGCAATTAGTGCAGTAAGTATCAATATTGGCGCTTTTATACTTCGAATCATATTTTTAATTTATGATGATAAATATCTCGACACCTTAATATGACGCATAGTTATATTTCAGAATTAGAGCTAATGCAGTGAAAATATATTTACTTGATTCATAATGGGAATTTCATTTGAACGAAATACCATTTGATTAATTGAGTAATTTCTTTTTTCAGTGCGCCATTCAGTTAACTTGCTATTTAAAATCAGCAAGTTTTATGCTGATTAATACGGAAACGTCTAATTATAGGTCAACATCCAATTGTACCTCAGCGGGCGCCCCATCATCAAAAATACACGAGAGGGAGAGCGAAAGAAGGAGGGAGAGAGAGAAAGAGAGAGAAAGAAGCCACGTGGCGAGGCGGCGCGTAGCTACGGTCCGCAAGCTCGTGTACGCACGCGGGGGCTCCGGAAAGGCGTACGGTACAGCGCCGGCGCTTGGCTGACGCAGCTGCAATCTACAGACACACACACACGCGTACAACATGCACGTACACAAACACGCAGAGGCGCGAGGAGACGCGAGCACGCGCCAGCTGGGGATAATTAGCGGGCGTGGGCGTGTGTACAAGAGCTGTACACTTTTAGCGTGTAAATTGATTTCGTCGCTTTTTATTCTCCAGTGGCGCGTGTCTTGTAGTTTCGCGGCCCTGTGGCTCTCCCGCGCGCGTACGAATTCGGGTCAGCTAACGCGGACGCGCGCAAACTTTACGCGCCGCGCGTACGTTGCTCGGCCCGCAGCCTATGCGCAAGCTTTTTGTTTGCTTTCCGCCTGAGCCTGTGACCCTGGCCACGCGGGATTCGCTATTTTTTGGCACTATCTGCGGCTATCGTTTACTCTGCGGATAATTAGCGCGAGATAGTCTACGCGCCTACCGCTACAGTCTTTCGTTATGTGCAAGCTCGAAATTTTTTTTTCGAGTTGCCATTTGCGTTTGTCTTCTTGCAAGCTTGCCATACAGTTGCTCATTGGGATATGGTCTAGTTTGCATAATATTTTCTAAAATATGACTTAATATGAAAATATATTACTCGGCAATGTTTGGAGAGGAAGTATAACATTTCAACCGTCCTTCAGAATTTTAGGAAAATTTTCTAAATCATCTAAGCACGTTATTTGAACCAAAGTTTCAGATGAATCAGGTAAGACTTGGCGTCTTCAAGATTTTCCCTGACTCATCGAAAAGTTTGTTGGCGTGTCGCAAAATTAGACGTTTTGGGATATTTTCTTGAATCGTTGCATATTTATAACTGTAAAATGTATATTGTTGATACATACTCTTTTGCTTCTTCCGACCAGAGTGATTTTAATATTATATAACTATCAACAATTAAGTTTTGGAAATTTTACAGTAAAACTTTTATTTATTTAATCATGTTAACATAAATTAAATGAATAATGATAGTTATTTTGTATCACATAAATTTACATTTGCTTTAATTATTGATTAAAAAGTAGAATTAACTATTTAATGTTAAAATTCGAAAACTGGTCTGATTATTTCTTAATAACATTTCTAACTTTTTTATTGGTACAATCATAGATGTAATCTAAAGTTGTTTGCAATAAATAAAAAACATAAATAATAAATTTAAAGCAGCGAGCTTAAAAAGGTTGGAGTTTTGTGCTTTAGGTTACGAACATAATAAAATTGAATGCTCAAATGTTATTTAGTAAAAGAAACGTACCATTCGATAAAATATGTATGACCATTAAGCTCCACAATATTCAGAGTAAATGAGCCATGCCCGTTTTGCCATAAGCAGTATACAGTTCATCAACCCATCGCTCCAGTAGAGCACAAAAAAAAAACTCAAAAAAAAAGCCTACGCACCTCTGTAATCAAGCCGTTGAACGCGCGTGAGGTATAAGGGATCGTCGTTATCGCGTCACACGCACCGATAGACGTCAGATAATTCTTGTCGCGAGGAAAAAAAATGTGAAAATTCTCTCTCGTCCCTGCACGCCACATCCACACGCATACCAGGTACACACACATATACGTATACGAACAGCTCATCACACGCAAGCTTTAATATAATATTCGCGCGCTCTCGCTTCTCCATTAATTACCCGAACGCTCGTCGCCTCTTCATTAAACGACGTTCGATGTAATTGACTGAACGCTGATAATGCGATGACGGAGCTGTAGCATGAAAGGCGAGCTCATACACACACTCACACATACAGACACACTGTGAGCGTCCCGTGGTACAGTAACTATAGGGTACATTGGCGCAAAAAAGGTTGCCGGGGGGATGAGTAATTTATTTCGCGAGAGGATCTTCCGCCAGGCCTTTGTGGTCGCGGGATAAAAAAGAGCGTCGGCGAGCGTCGGGTGAAAAGGAGTAGATCGCGGCGGCCAAACCGCAAAATCGATCGATCTATATCCTCTCAATGCGCGCGTCTGCTGACGAGAAGGAATATACGGAGCCCGTAACAAGCCCGAATGGATTAGCGTGCGCATGCGAGCTCTCTTTGCGGCCGAATCAATTTCGCAAATACCGCAAGCCCCTAATTAACGCGCGGATGGCGAAAGCGAGAGAATGAAAGGCCGACTCCCGCTCTGCTCTCATCGACCTCCCAGAGTTATATATCGAATGCACCTGCCGCTCGCGCGTTACTCTATTCGTTTGTTCTTTTAGGGGCAGGGAGTGCCGATAAAAGACGGGGACGGCGAGTACACCAGCTGGGGTCGATTCTTTTTAACGGCACCCTCTCGCGCGCGCCTTATCTGACGAGCCACATTCGGAGTGGCGTAATTAACGCGCGCGACTACGACGACGACGACGCCGCCGCCGCGGTTACGTTCGCGTGCGAGCGCGCGCTCGGCTATGGGGAAGCGATCAATCGTGAATTAAATTTTCGGCACGCGCGCGGCCGCGAAGATCGCGCTGGATTTATTCGTGAGAACGGATTAGCCGCAACGCCTCTCTTGCGCCTGCTTCCTTCGGAAAGTGGGCTATTCCGATAGGCGCTATCTTAACGACCGATCGAATGCCGCGCTATTTTTAGGAGGTAACGTATTTTTACGTATTTATTTTTTTCAAGTCGAATATAAAGCGGCTACGTTTTCGTAATTCGGAAAATATAATAAAGGTCAGACGGAATGGAATTAATTCTATATTTAGAAGCGGCACTCGCGCCCTTTTTTTCATCCCTATTATTTTATTTCTGACAGACAGCCCAGTTTATCTTATTTATGAGCGGAAGCTGTTATAATATTATTCAGTGAATAAGTTTTTACAAAAATATATTTCTACACGCAGCCCTTTGCGTGTTAAACTTCCTAAATTCACATGTTTAATGATACCTATAATTAATGTTAATGTATTATGAATTGTAAAATTATTTATGTTATCAGAAATGTTACAAGTATAGTCATTAGTATTAAGGCACGATAGAATTTTGAAACTAGATGATGAATAATGACAAACAAAATTAAGAAACCTTTACGCGAATCGTGATACGGTAACATGATGCAATCGGTGAAGTGCATCGCATACATTAAAATTTATCACAATGCTGTGACTAAAATGAGGCGAGGTTGGAATTGAAAAAGAATCTGAAAGTATAATTTTGTTTTATGTCAAGCAATATAAATTTATTAACATAATAAATAAAAATCCAGGAGTTATAATGCAACCAATATAAATGTATTCAGACTATTATATTTATCAATATTATCATTTACTGTAATTTCACATGATCGATGTAGTCACGAATAAAATTTAGTTTACGACACCAAATAATCAATAGTGAAAAAAGTGTTTATAAGAGTTACGCGACACGCAAAATACTAAATTCATGCAATAACATATTAATCTCTTCTTTACCTTCATAACTTATACGATACACAATAAACTTATTTTTTTATAAAAAAGTGCAAAAAAATGTAGACTAGATGATTATTTTCAATAACAAAGTCTCAAATTAATACCATTTCTATAGTAGTTATATAAGGTGTACACGATTTTAATTACTTTTTGAGAAATAAGCATGTAAATTGAGAAAACGTCAAGACCATGCTAAAATTAATTTTGTAATAATTACTACGTGGTTATAATATTAATCTAATTTTTATCTGTAAAAACTATTATAATTAATGTTTTATAAGAATAATGATGCTTACACGATTTTCATTAGGAAATTATAAATGACGATATGAATGCCATTGTGATTGTTGCTTATTAATATGAATAAAATTTCTCTAAATTTTATGATTAATTTACATATTTTCATTAATTTTCTTTTTATAAAATTTTGAAATATTTTACACATTACTTCTCGTAACGTAATTTTGTATTGATACGTTGCATAATGCTAACTGTTTACCGATTAAGTTTATCAGAAATTTTAAATGAAACATGTTTGCTTTTTGGAGCACGTTCTGGTCATTTCTACACAAACATTGTTGGAATAATATTTTTTCAAAGTTTGTTTATTATTATAGTTACTTCAAATTCGAAATATAGGCTTTAACACAGTATTCTGTACGGACCATTGCGCAATTTGGCAAACTGAAAAATACACTAAATATGTGATTAACTTTGACCATTTCGTGTATATAATAACGATCGAGTGAACACGGGCGAGAAAATAATCGTTTTGTTTCATTTACGTGCAGCGTATAGCCAACGCGTGCTTTTCTGTTTAAAAATAAAGCGCATATTGTAAAGTTTAGTTTTCGAAGCATTACAAACAGAACAATTTCGCTTCTCCGACTTTTAATTTTAACCGCAGAGTTTGTGATGATTCGAAAAGTTGGAAAACCTTCACCTCGGCTCGCATCGGATATATAAAACAAATGGAAGGAGACTACCGTGCCTCTGCTAGATCACCGCAAAGCTCGCACACAATCACACGTAGAACGGCGATTCAGCGCGAACAAAATCGCCCGCCGTCCCCGCCGCGCATAAAATATCTTTCTTACGGCACTATGCATGCAAATGACAACTATTTTATTCGAAATTAATCGTTATCTATTCCGCGCGCCACTGATATTTACGAGATATATTCATGACGCACATAAAAATTCAAATATTCCGGCGAAACATCAATAATCCGATAGCGAAGGCACGCGAAAAAAAATCCATTCCACGCGCGCGCCTTTTGCTCTCAAGACGCCGAGGGGAGAGGCGCAGGCGAACGATAGCATCGGCGCGGCGAAAAAACAACGCGCGGCAAGAGTATGTTCGAGGATCGGAGCAACAACAACAGCGCAGAGTGAAGGAGCGCTCTTTTGAAATAGCGAAGGGCCGCGGGCCTCGTTGCTCTGTTCATGTACCTACCGTTGTAATTAACACTTCATTGAGGTGGTCCACTCCACCCCCGCCGCATGCCCGGCGTCGATGACTCGTTCCCCTCTCTCCCTCACTTTATCTTCCTCTCTTTCTGCGCCGGTTAGACGCGGCGCGCACCGCGCGCCTCTCGGCCTGCGCTCATCTCTCTTTCATCTTTCTCGTTCGGCGCGACGTGCGCCGTGTACGGAGGAGAGAAAATCTGTCCGTGGATTATAACTCGCGATGTACTCAGCGACTGCGGCTGGAAAGGATTTTACTTTCGTTTTTTTCTTCCTGCTCTAATTTGCTCGGCTGTAAATGATTCTGTGCTGACTCCCCCCCGTTCTTTTATTCGTATAATTTTATAATTATAATAACATTATTATAACTTTACTATACGTCCGTGTCTATCTAATTTTACATAGTTTGCTGCGACTATCTTCCCACTTATTTCTACACTCGGCAAATATTTACGTTTTATTAGCTGAGTCCACAGTAATTTAGATAACCGCGTTTAACCGAACGCATATAGATTATAGGAAACCGATTAAATTATACATATTATAATTATTGCACTTTTGTAGGCCCAGCCTCGCATATATAACACGAGTCGTCTGGGCATATTAATTTTAGAAACATAAAATAAAGTCTCCATCATGCGATATACGCGCGGCTCGCTGTGCGGCTATTTTTAAGCAAGTAAACATCATCACTATAACGATAAAACGAAAACGTATCTGGAGCACTGCTCGCACTGCTGCGGCTCACTCTCTCTCTTTCTCTCTGTCTTGCCTCTACGAACAAAGGGTTAACACACTGGCGCGAACGTCTCGTCCGTCAGCACAAAATCATTTACAGCCTGGCCGCAGGAAAGAGTAAAATCACCTCGAGAAGAAAGTTAAGAGCGGCTGCACGTCGAGGAGGCAGAAGCAACAGCAGCAGCAGCAGCTCGGCGCGCGTTCACTTTCCCGCGGCGTTCAAATGGCACGAGAGCAGCGGGAGCAGCGTGCGCGAATGACGGCATGCTCCTCTCTCCGGTCGCGCGTCGCGGTGAACGCGTCGGCTCGCTCTGAGCGCGCGAGAACCGAAAGCTCGGCTCCGCAGCCGTCGAGGCGAAGGGAGCGCGCGCGAGCGGCAGCAGCGCCGCGCCGCGCCGGCGCCGAAATACCACCGAGTCGTCGTCTTCTATAGGACGCGCCGTTGGATTTTCCTGCCTCGCGTGCTATACCTACAGGCCGATATATGCTCGCTGTCTCTCTTTCGCTCGAGTGGCCGACCCCCGATGTTGCCGTGCGTCTATGTACGCTCGGGGGCGGCTCTGGCTTTTTTCGGCCGGGGGGTCGATGCAGGCTTTTTTTCGGACAAGCTATACCCCTCTCCCTCTCTGTCCCTCATGCGTGCGAGCTGCGGTTTCGGATTTTTCCTTTTCCCCGAGTGTCGTGGGGAATTTCTGAGGATTGTGCCCTCTCGACTGGAATTTGACCTGAATGATAAAAAAGTTTTCGACCGCCCAGGCTAGTGGTAACATTTTTTAATGAACGTTTTTTCAAAGCTTTCCCCTCATGATGAAGTAGTTTTTTTTTCGTTGGTGAAAAATGAAAAATCAAGTGCGTCGAGTTACACAAACAACAAATTCACCTTTTTGTTTCATTATGTTACTATTGTAAAAGTCCAAGTATTTTTAATTCTCACTGCTCTACTAAAACGTGTAAACTTCTCTGCAAATTATATATTTATCGAAATCTTAAACAAATTTAATAGATCATTAAATTGTTTGATAAGAAAAACACGAACTTTACTTTTTATATTACAAATATCTCTTTCAGTATGCATAAAATTTTAATAAGATACAGCTTTCCATGAGACTATACTCGTCATGATTCTTTTATCGATTTTCGGCGACATTATAGAAGAATCTTGTATAGAAATAAATTCAATATAACCCATAATGTTTCACGGAAATCTGGAACAATATATGGATTTAAAATAATCTTTTTTTAAAACTCTGACTATTTATTTTACGAACCATAAATTAACTTTAAAAGTTTGAAATAACTATAAGATTCAAATCACAATCATTTAATTTAAATATTATTTTAAGTTTAGCTTATAAATGATTTATGTCTTATTTTGATCGATGCAATAACAGCCTGTAATTGAATATAATTAAAATCTATTCCTGCATTATACTTTTAATAAATTTAACATGCTTTCTCCCATTCTAATGGAATTTGCAAGTCATAAACCTCTAAGGAAAGTTATTCACGCGATCTCTTAAGTCATGCATTATTTATTTTTAGATTACATTCGTGCACTAGTTATTAATAGATCATTACGTTGTGAGCGTATTTTCCATGATTCTTGTTTCGCCGATTAAGCATGGTAAATTTGTTGATAAAAATTACCTTGCAATGGGCTGTACTAATCCAGGGACATCTATAGGAAGTTCGATAAAAATTAACGTGGCAGCGTGTGATAATTGACGTGATTTATAGAGGGTGTTGGTCCGCTGTCGTGTTAAATTTTACGAAAGATCCTTGATTTTTCTGGATTGTAATCGAGTGTAAGTACGGTTCATTAATCAAACATTTCGCCTTTCTAATCACATGATATTTATTACGTTGCTTGTTAAATGACTGGCATACTTGATAATTACATATATTTAGTTTGACACTTGATTTATTTCGATGACAAATAATATAGTTTCAGAATAAAAATAAAATTATTTTTCATTACTATTATCTTATTAAAATACAATTAAACTGAATTTAATAGTTCTTAAAATATAACAGTAAAATGCTCTGAAGTTTTATCTAAAAAGCGTTGCACCCGAAAATTGTTCGCATTATTTTACACATTTCCCGTTTATATTCCTCTGCATATATTTAGATCCCGGCCGTTTGCCTATACTTCTCAAACTTTTTATTTACCTTTTCATATAGCCATAGCGAACGGTAGGAAGAGACAAGAAAGTCTGACAAAACCCGTCTTCTTCAATCGTTTTTGCTACCTGGCTTTTACTCTTTACTCTTTTTCGCGTGCTCTCCCTCTCGCTTCTTTTCGGTATGCGCGCTGCTTTTTCTCTTTTTTATATTCCCCTTTTCGCATTTTCTATTCCAAGCGTCTCTCTCTCTCCCTCCCTCTCTCTCCCTCTTCCTCTTTTCCACGTGATTCGCCACGTCTATGCCTGCAGCGGCGTTCGAAAATACACGCAGGCGCTCTCCGGGATGCGTGTTTTGATAAACGCACGCGCGCGAGCTGTTCGCGCTTCGTGTACTTTTCGAAATGCTGCTGCGGTGGCTGCAGGCTTCTATCCAATTTATACGAGGTAATCAATTGGCTGATTGGTCGTAAACTTGAAAAGCACGATGATGGGCACAGAGAGAAGAATGTGCTTCGCTGCGGCTTAGACTGATTGCTCTATATTTTTTATAGTGTTAGAGGTCTATTTCAGCCGATTAAAATAGCTTTCTACGATAAGATACAATTTTATATGAGAGAAAATATTTCTTACATAATTAATACTTTTTTAATGATTTAATAATAATCTAATAATTTTGTGGTAAAAAATGCTTTAATCCCCGTTTTCTGTCGATTTTTTTGCATCGTATCGAGCACAGCTCAAGGTCTAGCCTTGAAAGGAACGACGGAAATAAAGACATTTAGCGCGTGTAAATATTGAGGGTTCAGTTGATCCGATGCTTGCAAAAGGCCAACAGAAGTCGATCCCTTTTTTAAAGGTCGCTCAAATACATTGCGTCATGATGACACAGGTGAAAAAAGGTGAGTTGGATGAGGTGTGACTAAAGAATGACGTGGGCATCGATTAGTGTATAGCATGCCCGCGTTATGTAACTCATCCACGTAGGAGGGTTGTAACTCTCAACGACTTTCTTCTGCAGAGTTCCGGAAATTTCTGATTATACCAGCGGCTTTTTGTTTCATTTCAAACTCATGATAAGTCAACAATACTTCTTCATCTTACGCAATTACTCTCGCCTTATTTTAAACCGGCGTTTTGCGTTGGCTGTTCGAGTTATCTCTTGGATGACGTAAGCGATTTTCCGTACATAAAGAAACGCTAATCACGTTAAATTTATATCATGGCTGGTTGTCCAAAAAATAATTCAAGCATACAGATGTATTTGATGAAAATTGATAATTGTTACTATTATAGTAAGTATTTCTATACGAAAATTTAATATGGTTGTCAAAGCTTTTAATGAGATCATTAATAAACTGTTTTGAATTTCGCGTAAATTTTCGTCACGAGCAAATCCCATATATAACCGTGCTACAAAATAATAAATAACAAAAGTTTTAATTTCATCCACTTTTACTGATAAACAGTACCCTGTAAAAAAGCAAAAGAAAAGTAAAACGAAACGATATGAGACGATGGGTTGAAAAACCTGCCAAGTCCTAAAAATTCAATATTTAGTCAACCATACGGAGAAGTAATTTTTTAATGAAGAATACACAAAATCTGACTGTAGGGCTTGGCTAGGCAAATATCGAGGAGATACGAGAGTGTGCAATACTCACCGAAGCGTCTTTTGGTCCATGTCGAGGGGATGAAACCTCACGCTGGGCGGCGAGAATCGCGCGGCGAGGTCCGAGCCGGCGAGCCTTGCGGCGGAGGAGGAGGCGGCGCCGGCCGAGTTGGCCACGGGGGCGGTCGTCGTCGCGCTGGCCGCCGCGGCGGCCGCGCTCCCGAGACCGCCGCCGGGCCGCTGGTAGCAGGCGAGGCTGTCGGAGCACGTGGTCAACAGGGGCCGATGCAGGAGCGCCGGACTGTCAGCTGCCGACGACGTCTCCGACGTCATTGTCGCTGGACAAAAACAGCGTCATTGCGTTAAACGACGCCGGGCCGCGTTGGCTGCGCTGCAGGGGCCCGAGAGTAGGCCGCACGCCGGGGAGTAGTCGTATAGAGTCGTGCGACGCCGCCACGGCAAAAACAAACACAAGACACCGGGAGCTGAACAAAATAGCTGCACAATGCACATTTAGATCTGGGAGCTGGCTGATGGAGCTCTCCTCGGCGGGCGCATTATGGAGCATTAGTGATCTGATCGCTTCTTTCGCTCTTTCAATTGCAGCGCTAAACAAGTGCATTCGGAATACGTGTGCCAAATGATAAGTCAGAGTCAGCTCGTGACAGCAGCAACGTTTCTTTTACATTCTTAAGAGGTTCATTCAAAATGCAACAATAATTTACGCGCTGAAGAGATATGTATGCATGCATTCTGATACACTGTCATGATGGATGAAATATTAAAACTCACTATTTATTTGTCAGCTGGGCAACCTTTCTGGATCTTTGTCAGACATTTCTTAGACCAGTTCAATGCTGCCTCATTGAATGATCAAACATCTGAAAAGATAAATAAATAAATTCAATCACATGACAAAGTTTCTAATCGATTACAAATATAGAGAGTTGATAAATATTTTCTCAAATTGGAGTCTACAAGAATTAGGGATAAAATAATAAACCAACACTTATTTTAGACATATATACGTTTTAATGGTTTATGTTTACATTTGTATACTCTGTACAAATAAGCTACAATACAACTGGATCTACTTAATCTGATGTTGCATAAATATCCGATAATACGAGCAAAATACTAGTCACAGCAATTAAAGGGATTAATAGTTGCGTCATATATAATATGAATCCAAATAATCAAATAATTACAGTTTGGATATATTACTCCATTTTTAAAAGGGTTTAATTAGGAATATTAATTTTATATTATATTTTTAATTATTGTTTATGGCACAGTAACATTTTATCTGTAAATAATGAGACAATTTTCTACGAGGGATATTGGAATATTAATTCGGTGCAGCTGTACAGTTATAAACACGTGGTTGCATGCTACAGATGATTTCACTGACTGATATGTTATAAGCAGCAATGAAAGTGAGGACTAACGCCGTTTGTTGATCTTCCTAAACTCCATTAGTCACTCGGCGTTCGTATAGTCTTGGTTGTGCTAGCAAAATCAGGGTCAATTCTTCAAATTCCTTGAAGCAGAAAGGCGCATGTTTCTGGAGTAAATATATTACCTAGGAAAGGGCGAGGCACGATAGGCTTGGCGCTCCGAACAAGGCTTTATTTTTTTACATAGGCATTATATCTTTGTAAAATTTATTCATACTCTCTAAAGTTAAATTATTAGTGAGTACATTGAAAAACTGATATAATGCTTCTTATCATATAATTATTACAAAGTATAGTCTTATTTCACTACCGCCCTAAGTTATAGTAATTAAAAAATAAAAAATAATAATTCGATTAGAATCAGAAAACGTAAATTGTAATGATAGTTTATATAAGTAAACAATGTACGACCTCGTGAATGCCCAAAACTCGGTGCGTAAAGTTCAACTTTACGCCCTAGTGACGAAAGATTCGCAGAACCCACTATATTCACGAGTGCAATATTTGTTCATTTTAGACATAAAATAGTTTGGGTTTCGGAGCAAAAGGCCCATTCAGAAAAATCCCGAGACACGTGTCTTATTATTTGTTATAAGTATCAAATGCTGCCTTTTTAAAGCAGACATTAATTTGAATTAGTTTTTCTTTATTAAAAAGCATTGTTACTGATGGAAATTTGTCTGATGAAATTATTTGTAAATTCTTGGAAGTAGAAAATTCTATTCGTGGAAAATTGGATTACTTTTTTTTTTAGGATATACAGATAGTTCGTTAGTTTTGACGCTATGTATATTCAAAACACGTTTGGTTTCATAGATTTTTTTCGTGGATTTTTCAATCCCACGCAACATTTTGTACGCGTTTCACTTTCTCCTCGTAGCAATAAAACGAATGACAGTATTTTCAATACAGTCGAAGGGGTCCCAGAGAATCAATTCATTCGGAGCATCGAAATGGCGGAGCTTTAGTCTCGTCTCGGGCGATAAGGACTGCTCCTTGCTACGCAAGGAATATCTGACGTCAATGTAAGACAATCGTGTAATCTATAGTGATGTTTAGAGCACGTAAAGGGCGTATTCGCGGCAACGCGCCCAAAGCTGTTTTATAAGCCCCGACTCTCTTCATTGACGTTACTGAGAGGGTGGACAAGTAATTGTATTCAGTATAGTTTTTGCTTTTGCGAAGTTTAATTGTGAAATACTATTTGCATAATTTTACGGATTATTATTAAATTATCAATTTTTCAAAAATATTTTAATAAATGTACTCTTTATTGAATTTGGTTTTGTTGACCAATATTTTAAAAATATAAAAATAAATATCACACTTTTATAAACAAATGTATCGGCAAAAATGTGAGTAGAGGTCATTGTAAGTATCCATGTCATACCGTACGTCACACTTTTTTATTGACACATTCATTTGTGAATGAAAGTTGGAAATTATTCTTACACGTAGTCGTATGCTTGATTACTGTTATAGTTATTTAGAAGGTGAGACTTATAACATCTATAATTTTAAACACTAGCTAAAGCCATGCGCGCTACGCGTACTCATGTACTTTTTTATTAAACATACCAAGAATAATTTATTCTTTATAAACAGAAAATATTTTTCGTTTAATATTAATGCATCATTAATAATTGATATAATACATTTACCCTTAACCAATACTAAGTTTTGTTATTAGAAACTATATAAACTATTCGAATTATTTTTTTCATGGATATTAAAAATAAAGATTAAAATCTGAAAAAATTGATATAATTTATTTTAAAGAATCTCTTTTACTTTTCATTCCAAGTCTCGAAACCTTCTTTATTGCTAAAATTAAAAATTTGCTTATTGTTTCGAATTTTACCGCCTGCATCAATAACTATAATCGTATTGTGTTTTACTTCTGGCGATCACTGTATCAAACAATTATAACGTGTTATTTATTTTGGTAAGCTACAATTAACATTAATTTAATGTTTATTTATTCAATACTTATCACTTTAATCATTTTCATTGCAGTAAATAATAATATCAAATAAAAATGCATATTTAATTTTAAATTCTCGTTTTTTATCACAAATCAAATCTATAGAGGCTTCACATGTTCCGGTCATCACTTTTTTAAGAAGGTATTTCTGAAAATATGAATAGGTAAATATCGATTTAATCTGTTTTAAGATATGAAAAATAGAAAATTCACAAACAAGATTCACTTTCTACAATTAAAAACTTCTTTGTGACACATTTTTTAACAATGAGGCACAAATTTCTTAAGAATATGGCAAAAAAGCCTTCCTTTTTAAGCCTCAGCCATTTATCTCAGTAAAGATTTACACAAAATATCACAACTGAAATTGAAACTAGAAAGAAAGAGCTTTGATTTGCTTTTTTGAAAATTAAAATATATTGATTCGTTCAAAAGTTGTAAGAGTTCAAAGTTGGGCGTCGGAAGGGCATAAAAATACTCTCAAAGTCGGGGCTGCCGATTCCTGTATTTTTTGTATTTTTATGCCTTTTCGACGCCCAACTTTAAACTTTTATAACTTATGAACGAATCAACATTTTTTAATTTTAAAAAAAGCAAATGAAAGCTCTTTCTTTCTAGTTTTAATTTCTTTTTTTGAAACTTTGTGTAAGAAGTTTCTGGGCTAAATGGTTCAGGTTTAAAGAGAAAGATATTTTTACCATTTTCTTAAAAAATTTGAACTTTCAAAAAATTTGTGACCTGTTTTGATATGACCAATATTTCAAATGTTTAGATGCCGTTGTAATATTTATTTCGGGTACTTATAGGAATTAAATCAATAAAAAACGAAAAGCGTGTTCATTAGCAGCTAGATGAAAAACCGCTAGTCTCGTGATCTATATGAAACACTCTCTTCAATCTATTTTTTTCATTTAATGGAATTGGATTAGTCAGAAAATGTTTGTATTAAATTTTGAAATGATTTACCAGAATATAAACGAGATTTATGCTCTACATCCGTTCATGAATGAAAAACGTTATTTCGCTTACCGAATTTGACGCACGCAGTCAATGCGATTATATGGTAGAACAGAATAGATTTTCGACGTTATTCAATGTGAGAGATGGATTATAAAAAGCGTATTACTTACGGCAGAAATAGAAATTAATTTAATTCACCGCTTTAAACGTGATGGGAATCTTTATCAGACATTATTAAATTATTTTGCAAATTTTCCATCGAACTAAAAGATCAATACACTACTTATGAAATTTTAACGTATAAGATTCGCCAGTAAGTAGTCCCCCTTTGAAAAGTTAAGAAAATGAAATATTCAAGTGACAGTCGCTCGGTGAAACTCGGAACTCTCTCGCAGGAGCACTGGCCGAAGACAAAGCTCGAGACGTAATCTCCAGCGCGCGCGCGTGGCGTCCCCACTCCAGGGCGCGCGTGAAAACGCATAGCGCATACGCAGGCCAGGCAGGTGGCGGTTCGTTAACCAGGGCTAACTGGCAACAAGTTCACTGGCAGAAACTCAACGGGGGTTGACAGACTGCCAAGAAGTCTTTCGTCGCCGGCGAACGAGACGAAAGATCAGCAGACGGTGGAGAACGCTAACTGCGCCCGGCGTTTCCTCCCATCGGCCATCATCGGCTTATCGACGCTTTTATATCCGCGGCTCGTCAAAGGGATGCGCGCGTGCGGTGCAAAGTGGCCTATTTTCAAGGCTCGCGCGCGCACACGCGGCGGCACCGCGCAGCGGAACAAAAGGTGCGGCTCGCGTCGCGGTCCGTTTGTGCCGCCTTTGCCACTCGATATGCTGGTTACGCCGATTGCTTTACGGGTATTTGTATTCTTTTGATATGGGCCAGTCGCCCGCTCAACTTTCAGCGCTTTATATATAGGATTCGAGCGGAGAGCTTTGCTCATTTCCAACACTCATAGGGTTGTACGTCGAATGTTGGAATTGATCGAACTCGGGGACGCGGCTTTGAACTTGCGAATGAAATTGCGAAAGGCTTCTTTGATCCGTTATTAGTATATAAAACACAACGAGTTTTATATATGCGCTCGAAATGCATTATGTATTTTATCCAAGATACTTTTGGGAAATAACGGTTATTTGTTCGAGTGTGTTGCGTGTCCGCGCATAAAGAATAAATGGGCTCAAACGGTGCGGTAATTATTGGATTATTTATGTGCAATCGTATCTCTGGTAATGCTGCGTTAATGTAAACACCAGTTTCGTATCATAATATCAATAATTCATGCGAGTAAACAGCAAATGCGCATTATTTTTAAAATCACTTCTGCTCAGCATGTACCAGAATGCAGTATATCACAAGGTTCTATATTTTCACACTGGTTCATTAACAATTTACGAAGTATTTTCCAAGAAATACAAAATTATTTGATGAAAAGGTCGATTTGGAGTATATATAGATGAAGGATCAATACTCAATATATGCGAGTTACTTTTTTGCGATCTCCCGACAAAGAAGCGCAAGTTTCTGAAAAATCCATCGTAACTCTTGATAACTCTAAAGCCAGAACGTAAGTTAATATTCGAAATGCTCGCTTCCGTAAAACTCCATCTCCCTCCCCGACGCCGTGACAAACCTCGACAGTCCAGGGCAGCGTCAGCGCGGAGGGGATCGATGGGCGCATTGCTCTCGCAAGATCCTGCCACGATGCTCGTCCCCGAAACTCGACTCGAAGCCGGGCGCGGTGCTATAGGAAAACACGGGATTGCACTAACCCCGGCTAGAAACAAAGACGAAAAAAATTAATCCGGGATCGAGCGCGCGCGCGGAGCCGAAAGCGCTGACTCTTTACATCGTCGCACGCGCGCGCGTGTGCGAGCGCATGCGGGGCCGTTGGCTTTTCGGCCGAGGGAGGAGAGAGAGAGAGAGAGGAGAGAACCTTATCCGCTGGGGAACCGTACGGTATAAAAGCCGGAGGACCGAGGGGGACACAAATGGCGGGACATCGCATAAAACGCGGCGGCGGCGACGACGGCGACCGGCAGCCCCAACTCTCTCTCTCATTGTGATTTCGCGCGGTGGCGATGGCGACGGTCCATTCGTCATCCCGTCCTCGGGGCGGAAAAACGAACGAGTTACAACGCATCTCCGAAGGGAAGAAATTGCGGGAAGAAAGGGGGAGGAGTGGCCCCGTTTTATGAGGATATCCGCCCCGTACTGATTGAGAGTCGACTTTGTTGCGGTGTCTATGTGCCCTATCACGAGTCTGCGGTCAATGCCTTCGTTTCAGGCAGTCTTTCACGTGAAGACTCTGCGTCGATAAATAATCTATATTATTCATACCAATTTCCATTTAACAGCTTCTTGCTTTTTTAATACTTTGCATCTTTAAAGATTTTTGCATCTTTTTAATTACGATTTAATGAATATATTAAAAATATCGAGTGTGTGGAAATGCATACATTTTAAATGGATTGTAATATTCAATATAGAGAGTGAATTTCGTCTTTCTAGGCTTTAAAATATTGAATTTCAAAGAATTTTTCATTTATTTCAAAATATATTGCATTTCATTAAAATCAAATAATTGGTGGGAATTTGATTTTTGTTATATCACGATTTAAAAGTCTCGTTTTATTGGCCAAATAATGGTATCTACTAAAAATCTGTAAAAAGGGCTTTGCCCGTCAACCGAACCTCAAAGTAGGAATTCCAGCTACAATTAAGATCGCCGAGTAGGTTCAGCAAAGAGAAATCGAAAATACATATTTGCTCAATTGATTCTCCCCTCGAGACTTTCGCAAAATTTACATAGCAAACATGCGCAGAATTAAGTCAGCGATTTATTCTTGCGTGCCGCTGATTCTCTCTTTCTCTCAACTTCATCGCCGCCGACTTTCCGGAGAAGTATATTTAACGGGAAGCGAAAATATTTACTCGCGCGCATATACACGAGCGATCGAAAGGGGAGCAGAGAAAGAGCGGCGGAGAGCGGAAAAGTCGGTGACCTGCGATATCGACGTACAACCGAGCTGTGTCGCGTACGCTCGATACGTAGCAAGAGCTTTTCCTCGCAGCGAGCTTTCGAGCCACATACCAAACGTCGATAAAGAAGCTTTCGGGCGCTTTACCTTTTTTTGTCGACGTATGTAGCAGGTCAATAGCATCCTCCTCGGCTGGTCTTTGACTTTTCGTGTCAGGAAGTGCAGAAAACAGGATAGCCAACGACGATGGGTAACGCGTTTCGAGTTTTTCTTTTGACAAAAGCGAGCTTTTTTTATTAAGCAGTGTAGCAAATTTGTTTAAGCCTTATTTTTGTACAGATGTAAAGAATAATGTAAGACTTGCTTAAACATATAATATATACAAAATACTAATTAAACTTCATTGCAATAAGCTTTTACAATATCGCGTACAGTGTGAACATAAAGAAAATAATAAGTTGCAGAGTATCCATATATTGAAATTACTTTTCTAATGACTAAAATTAACATAAAATGCTTTTAAAATAATATAGGCAGAAAATAATTATTAAATGAAACAACATTAGTTCATGCGTTGGAATCAGGGAATTGAAGTGAAAGTGAATTTACGTTTAAATATACCACTGGAAAGCCACAGCTTTCTTGTGCATTGCTATCAAATTGTACAAATTTCATTTAGCTCCCTTTGAACCGTACTTTGGCTCTAGTTCAATTCAATTCTCCGTTTAACTAGAAACATAGTGAATCGAATATACACCATCCGCTGGAAATAATAATCTACTTTAGTTTGTCTAAGCAAATTTTAGTTTCTATAATAATTTTATAATATAAGTTGAATGTAAAACATCCCACTTCAACCTATATATATTCAAATTTAAATTATATCAAGAACATTATTTTATACAAATTCAAATGTAGCATTGAGTCTATTTAATTTGTAGTTTTACAGTTGGCTTCAACAGTTGGTATAATAAACCAAGATCAAATCAATTTATATAAAAGTGGGATAGATTTTATAGCATCCAAGTAATAATATTTAGTTTGCAGCTTTTTCATTAAAATCTTGTATAGATTTTATATTCCATTTCAAAATTGATGTGTTAATGCAACATTTATCTCGATATCCAAAAGAAAACTGGATGTTGGTCAGCATCAAGTGTACCTATAAAAGATGTATATTATCCAGCAGTCTGCAATATTCACGTCGAACTTTCTTGATTATCCACGTCGACCCGGTCGACAAAACGAAAGTAAAACGAGCGACAGACGCTCATGAATCTCCGATAACGAATCGCTAATTCCGTACGAGCCAATACTTTTCGAAAGCCGAAATTCCCGCGCGGAAAACCGATTCGAGCAACTATTTCGAAAATGTCCCGGCGAATGGAAAGTATTCGCGCGTGATCAAGTGCTCCTCTCGGTATGTATAGAAAAATGAATAGAACGTAGCCGAACAAGAGCCGACAGCACGGTAGTCCGAAGGAAGAAGCAATTTAATGATTGATCGCTGGAACTGCACTGGAGGATTGGGCGCTTAAATTTTCACCGCGATGTCGGTGGTGGAAGTACATCCTGGCCAGGTATTCGATTCTTTGGTAACTGAGTTTTTCTAAAGGTCAGGAAGATTTAAACAAACGGAGTCCCCTTTGTTTTTTATTTTCGAATTTCGAATATTTCGAAATTTTTAAATACAATAAATATAATAATTCTAACGGTATTAAAATAGTATGAAATTGAAGAAATCCGAAATACTAGTCCCTCGTACTTTAGCTTGCTCTGTGTGTGTAATAAAGAGACTCTGCAAATTCCTTGGCATTAAGCTTCTTCAATTGTTCAATTAATTTTTATTATTCTATTAATATTAATTATTGATAACAAAAAGTGTAGGATAAATTTAAATTTAAAGAGAAAAATATTGGAAATGTTGTATCTAACTTTTTTGTGCACAATCAAATATGAAATAAAACAAGGATTCAGTTTTAATCTCGTAAAAGTTTTTACATATTTAAGTGCAATGGAAGTGCATAATGGAATAAAGCAAACACTATATACGTATAGCAAATTTTCGATGATTGAAAGAAAGGTCTCGAATATATAATAAATTTATATTAATATTCTAAAATCAATTCAAAATAAATTTTTTAGATTCAATTTTTTCGATCAATATTCTCGTTTTTGTTTGAAACTCAGTAATCACTTGGTATACGAAATCTTTCATGTGACAACAAACTTATTCTGCACTATTATTTTGTAGCTCTTTTTCTTGCGCTTTAGCAAAGTAACGTTTACCCTGTATATAAAATGATAATATATTCCTGGCTGACGTTTTCTACAATACGGCAACGTGCACTGAATGAAATTTTATTTTCATTTAGGGGTAAATCATGTACTTTTTCAAACGTGTATGAAAAGAATATATTAGCATCTAAAGTACCTCAAGGAACAAGACACCGAAAAGTATTTTCGTGCGAGCTTTGACATACAAATAGGTATAAGTAAACATTGACAAATAAATGAATTCATATAATAATTTCGGGCATTAGCTTCAATTGATAAAATTGACAAATAAGTTGAATCATTAATATCGGCAAAATTGTTAGGCAAAATTATAGGTGAATTATAGTACTCTTTATTTACTTTATTTATAGGATATAAATAGAATAAAGAAATAGTTTAAATACTGCGTATAATGTAAACTATTTCTTGAGCGATGTTTAAAGTATTTCAATTTGCGTTTCAATTAACAATCGAATTTCCGAAGTACCTCTCGTGGTTTGCCGCGTTAATAACAGCTGCTGACAGTAGATAATGTATGAGATTGAAGCCGCAATTCACAATTTACATTTGAATTCTGCGATAGCAATATAGTTGAAAATTATGTCAGTCGATAACTCGCTACCGTATCGTTATCCCATTCAGCTCGGAAACTGATTATTTCGATAGCTGGGAACACCGGGTGCTGGAGAGCATTTCACCGACCCGAGCTACTGTGGGTATTGGCAGTATTGTATAGTAAAGCATCAAAAGGGATGGGATAATCTGGAGGGGTTTGGGCAGGCTAAGAACTTCCTGAACGCCCAAACAGCGAAAGACTATAGGATAGTAATTTATAAACTCAGTAGAAAAAAAAGGCCGAGACCCTAATTGATGTTCAGACGCAGCACGGAGGCCTTGGACGATGAATCAGCTGCCCATATTTTGTGCCATTGCTCTGATTTTCAGAAAGAAGGTACCGACCTTTTAAAGCCTATTCATTGGAAGAAAGGGAATGGCCGCAAAAGATGCAGAGGGAATTTTCAAGAAGTCGATAAAAACGAAGGATGCCAAGGGGAACCCATGTGCTGAAGAGTCCAGCTAGTCTCAACGTATTGGTAAATAATAAATACATTTTTTATATTTAACGATTACGAACATTACATTCAAAGTTTGAAAGTTAAATTTTTAGCAATCAAAAACTGACTAATAAAGTGAAAGCTAAGGCGGAGAAATAAAAGAAACTCGAATATTGGCAATTTATTTTTTCAAGTGTCGAATCAAGTTATTTATTTATACTTTTCACGATGAATTAGTTTCCATTCGTCGGCCTCTCAATGCATCCACACTCTCTTTCAACGCTATATGTCTTTATTGATATTCCGCTCTATAGCCGGTGATCGCGTTCGAGCGGAGTCGAAGCGACCACAAAGGTCAGGCAATGTGCAGGCCACGTATATGCAAGCATATCGACGAATGCAGCTCAGACGGGAGCGTGCACATTCTACTTATAATTGGGGCATTATTGAATTCTGTTCATTGAATTATGCCGTGAATCGATAAGTATTTGTTTATATTGCGTGAAATGCAAGTGTCCAAAGATTTCGAAAAAACAATGAGATTTGATGATGTAAGTAATGCATGAGCAAATAAAAGGCAAGTAAAAATACTTTTTTATTATGTTTGGTAAGATTTTGTTCAGAAAATAAAATTGGAAATATGTAATGAATTTTATGAATAAGCGAACCGTTACAATCCCTTCTTAAAAAAGTGATGACCGGAAGAAGTGAAGCTTCTATAGATTTGATTTGTGATTGGCCCTTGGATAAAAAGCGCGAGAATTCAAAATTAAATAAGCATTTTTATTTGATATTATTATTTACTGCAATGAAAATGATTAAAGTGATAAGTATTAAATAAATAATAATCAAATTAATGTTGGTTTTTATTTAATTATTTGTTAAAGTGATGCTAAGAAGTAGTAAAGCATTTCAAAACACAATACGATTAGTTATTGAATATTATTCTTAGCATGTTTAATATAAGAAAAGTACATGGAGCGCGCGCAGCGCGTATGAATTTCGCTATAGGCATATCAAACTTTGGAAACAAATTGTGTAGACTACGGTATTCGTATAGTATAAATATCTACTTTGATAACTGTTGTACGTGTATGTGAATTTTACCTTAAATTTCCAATAATAACTTTTATCACCTTATTCTACTTTTAACTTGAAAACTTTCAGTTTGTCGTTTCAATCGTAAAGCACTTTAAGATGAATGTCCAACTTCGAGCCAACACTTCGACGATGAACTTTCTCAACATATTTTTATATAAATTTTATTATGAAACGATATATACATTATTTCGTTTATCTGTCAAAGTATATTACTTAAACTAATTTTACATGTATTTTATGTAAGACCATTACATTATAATACAACTATTTCTTGAAATGTGTAACACGTTGCGCATTTCAAGAAGTAGAAAAAGGTAAGATAAAGGTAAAGGTTAGATATTCCGATAAAAAAAAAATGTATCACCGTTTGTGCGATTAGAAAAACTTGACAAATGACCAGAAAAACTTTCGCCCCTACGTCGCTGTGCTTGCAGCCCGTGTCGTCTGCCTCATGCGTAAGCATCTTTATACCGCGACCTGTACGTGAAAGGTCAAACACCGCGAATCTCGCGGGAATCCCTCTCCTCTTTCCGGCTCGAGCCGTATCGTTCTGCTTGCGTCTACTACGGAGGGGGAATCTGTAAAGCTTGCGCGAGACCGCTAAGTGGGTCGCGCTTGTTTATCCACACGGTCCCGCGGATGGGGTGGAAAGTGAAAGATTCCGCGTGGCGGTGTATAGAGAGAAAGAGAGAGAGAGAGAGAGAGAGAGAGAGAGAAGAGAAGAGGAAAAAAATGATGAGTCGGCCCGTGAGCGATGGCCCAGCAATTTGGCTTTAACGCGACGCGCGATGACTCGAGCAAGATATAAAAGTGCGACACTGCGGACAAACTTTAAGACCTAAGATGAACTCTCTGAATAAATATCAGTATGCGCATTTTTCTCAGTAAACGAGACACGGGAAGCTGGATTATGGTGTTTTCAAGGCTTTAAAAATATAAATCTAAGATTTTTTCTTTTCTTTTTGCTCTTTAAATTAGTGGTATACTTAATACCTTATCCAAAAATTTATGGAATTTATAATTTTACAAAAACCATATTTTTAAATTATTTTCCGCATTATTTATTAATTTTAATTAATTTAATTTATAAGACTGTAAGACCGATTGAAAAATTCTTATCAGTAAATTATTTCCCGCAATAGAGAAAATACACAAGTAAAAACATAATATTTTCATGATCTTACTGACATATAACTAGTCTATTTGAATTAAAGTTTTACGTACAGACGATTAAAATATTTTAGATAATTATACTTAAATGTACGGAGATTTCAAAAAGTAGGTTTACCTTTTATGAGTAATGTTTGTTTTCGTCTCAAACAGTAGAATGACTGAATTAATTTATTACACATTGACTTATTAAATCAATGTTTGGAATACACAAGCTTCTCGTAAACGTGTAGAGTTTTAATAATACAAATTTTAAAATATTACATTTTTGATTAATTCGTATTGTCACAATTTGGTAATTTTATACAGCAACAACAGAATTAGCAGTTTGAGTGTTTTCATTTACCGTTGCATAACTTGATACTGTTAATTTCAGTTTATTGCAATTCATATTACGACATAGTTAGGGACACGATAATATTATAATAGTATTATGTTTTTGATACTATTGATTCATAGTAGTATGATGTTTTCAAATGAAAAATTTATTAGATAAGAAATTATGTAATATCTCCAGCTGAGTAACACTCCAAAAATATCATGACTATAATAGTAGAAAGCTCTGGCATAATGTAAATTATTATTGACATAACTGCGATTTGACGAAAAATATGAACTAAAAAGCGTATATAAAGAAACAGACTTCACGCTTATCAGTATAGCTACATTATAAATCGAACCGTGTTAAGTCAGAATGATATCCAAAATTCTGTTCCTTGCTCTCGTCGGCAGTGTCTTAGTTTTGGTAATTTAAAGAATATTTATTTTTTATCAAATTTTTTTTATCAAATTTCAATTTATTACAATTTTTAATATATGGATAAAGAGTTTTAGCATGATCAAACTTTAACATAGTCAACTAAATTTGAACCTTTTAAAACCTCTTATAACTTTCTGTATTTAATTATTTGATTAACTGATTACGGATTACGGATTTTATTAATTGACTTCGATTGTCTTTTAAAATAATCAGCATGAATAATTAATTTTTTTTATTATCTATTTTGCTATAGGCCAGTCCAGTGGAACATGAAGCTGTGAAGGAAGAAGATGTTTCTAAGCATTCTGAAGAAATTGAAGTTCACGAAATAGATGAAGAAGAATTCGATGAGGTAAACATTTTAAAATATCTGCTTTTGAAACGCTTTTAGTAATATTCATATAATATTATTAAAGATTTTCGGAGATACTGAAGTGAAAATCACTGAAATTTTAACTGCGGTAAATGAAGAAATGAAAGATGAGGATTTGAAGAAAGCTCTTAATGATGTCAAGAAAATCGTAGACAAACTATTCAAAGAACAAATTCTGAAACAAATCGAAGAACAGATAGAAGAAAATTTTAATGTTTTGCTTTAAAACAATTACTTTGACCACATATCTATTGTATTTAATGTATAGACTGAATAGATCAGATCACAAAATTTAATTATATTTTTTTGTAACAATTTCTCACTATCTTCATTATTATATAGATAGTAAATAATAAAATTTCTAATAAAACTAGTAAGTAAAATTAAAAATATATTGAAAATCCATTCCGATAAAGCCATCACCCTGTAAAAATTGATGAAAACGATACTGTAGAATAAACTTTTTTCTTAAATGTAAGGTGTTGGCAAAACAGTTGAAGTGCAAAATATAAAATAAAATTAATGAAATACCGTAAAATCGATGTTTACATAACATCAACAACCTTATATGCATGTGTGTGTCGCGTGCGCGTTTATGTGTATATGGATAAAGGCCATGTACATTGTCTGTGTCCCCTAAATATACGAGAACGTCCAGAACAAATGTGCCTCCTCATCCTCCTACGGCGGCAAATTTTTCGGCGGCTATAAGGGCTGCGCTCCCCACAAACGCCAGTATACAATAAATCACATCTAGAGAAACACACATGCATGCCCTGTAGCTTTACCCTTGAGCTATATCCGCGCTTGACTTAAGAGGCGCGCGATAAATTTACATTTACCCTAGTCATATAAAAAAGTGGAAAGAAGAGGAAAACAGCAACGCTTCCACGGATTTTCGAACACTGCGGTATTCGTTATTCCCTCTAGGGCGCGATATCCGCTGTCACCCGGCTTGGCCTTTCTTATCCCTCTGTGCTTCGCGAAGACACGGAGATATAATACGATGGTAGACGACAACACGGGCGACTGCCGATCAATGTTGAAACGCAAGACGGATGTGAGGAGTGCATGCAGCGAAGGGGAACATACAGACTTATTGCGATCTCGAATGGAGCTGGGAGGATTCTCATATACACGTGAGATAGATAAGCCACGATGGTTTTTGTATGGATTTTTTTATGAGAAAGACCTCGCGTGCGGAATGTTTATATCAATATCAATAGTATAATAACTTCATTACAAGTGTCAAATTTTATCAAGCAATATGTGGTAGGCGATTATTGATAAATATATTCTGATTGTGTCAGCCTATATCGAGCCGAGAAATGTTTACATTTTTATACGAAAGAACTGCAGGAATCAGTGTGCCCAGGTAAACAATAAATATAGTAATAATACACATGAAAAAGTGGCGATTTATCGCCACAATCTGGCCACACTGGTAGGAATAGCGGAAGTATATTAAAGGATAGAATGTTCAAACTTTGAGTTGTTTATCAACACTGATATGAAAAATTCCATCACGTGAATTCTGAAACAACTGAAAAATAAATACAAATTCTTCTCGGAGCACACCTATCAAATCAGATTTTTCTGATTCTCTAAACCATTCTCAATATAAAAAGTCGGGAACACTGTGAATCTAGTTGAAAGCTTTTTTGCTGAAAATAACTTTTTTTTTTCAATGCTTAAAAATGTCCCTACATCAAAAAAGAAAATGAAAGTAGATTCTTTCAGAATGAAAAAAATAATTGTTAAATCCTTCAAAAGTTATGCGAGTTCAGAGAAGAGCTTAAAATACACAAAATGCATTGAAAAATGAAAAAACCATGCTCCTTAATATATGTTTAGTATTTTTTCACTTTAAAATGTATATATTTTAAAAGAATGAGATATACCGAAATAATTTTTGTTTTAAGTTACGGATAGTTAGTTTTGTGGAGATGTAGCGTTTTTGTATTTATCTTTTAAGTTCTTTAGCTAAAAGAATTTTTTCATGATTTTTAGAGATATTTAGGTTAAAATTTTTTTTACGTTTTTTTCAAAATCGTAATTATATAAAATTATAATGTACCATTAAAAAAATCAAAATTAGAAGTATCATTTCAATTATTTTAATAAAGATACATACTTATTAAAACATAACAAAATATAATAAATAAACATATTTTAAATTTAAAATGTATAATATACATATAGGAACGATAAATTAATTTGGAGGAAGCTACGTGCCAATGAATAGGCAGCGTGTTTTTTATTATGTTAATGTTTGGGATCACTTGATATAAACAGCATCATCGCTCTGGTAGAGGAAAATCCATTATTCGTGAAAGTTATACATGGAAGTAAGATGTGGTATGCGACACCGATGTCGATTTCGAAAACTCAGATAATCAATACTCCTCTTTACGACAAAGATTGATTCTGCTTTCCTCAGGATAGCGGATCTGTACGACAACTCTATCCTAAACGAGGGAAATCGCAAACATTGTCTTAGAAACTTTGCTTGTTCCTACTTTCGAAAGTTAGCAGGAATCAAAGACGCAGGATCAAACTGAGTTGCCCAGTAAACTCAACAATGTTTCAGACATTCGGTTGAATAAAATTGTATTTATTTCTATTTATATTGTTTTAAATTCATTAAATTTAGTTTTCTTTAGTTAAAGACTACATATGTTATTAAAAAAATAATCACAACCACTTCCTTTTCGTATTAGCACATATTACAAATGATTAAAAACCACTCTCAATTTATTAGCAATTAGTTTTCTAAACCCTCCTAACATTAGCTATTAATAAGTGGCAGTTAAAAACCGGAAATCTTCGTTAGCCTGCAATTATGCCATTGGTTAAGTAAACAGATTCTCGTCGCTGATAATTACAACCCACCTACTGTAATCCCCAAAGAAAAGTCATTCTCCCGAACAAGGAACAGCGAATTAGCGGAACAAAGAGAGGAGCAAGAAAAGAAAGCCCAGCTCCGTCTTCCACCCCAAGGGTCCAAAGCACGCGCATGCGACGCCCTCTGCGAGAAGAGTACGCGCACGCGGGCGACTCGCTTCTCCACCCATATAACAAAGTCTTTGCTTCTGTAGCTCGTAAATACAGACGCAGTTCAGGATTTTTACGACTAAGGAGATGTCGAGAGCAGGGAGGAGAAGCTAGGAAAAGATGTTTCCACGAGGAGCTCGGGGTGTTGCGCGCACGGACCGCGTAATTTCTGATGCGCGAGCCATACCTAGTCTGTATTGTCCCAGTGCGCCGCAATTATGTAGAACGCGACGCGCTATTGCTCCTGTATCTCACTTTGTTCGTGTAGGACAAATTGAGCTTAGGGTGCGCTCGCGGTCGCATAAGTACTTGATGAGGGTTTACGATTGCTGGCTGAACGTAAGTAGGGGTTTCGGCGGCTTTATTAAGTTTCGCTTGATTAATACTTAAGCACGTTCCGGTGATTATGCTTGATTTACAAATAACGTACTTATATAGCTGAGCGGTAACTGTCCTTATGTATTTGATTGACATAGTCCTATCAAGGGATAGCTTACATTTTTATACTCTCATAAAAATATTAGTTAATGAGAATGAAATGTTTCATATAGAGAATATCTTTTAGAACATTATTAACCTTTAGAGCGTCGGGATACGCCTCTAGGCCTAAGGGGACTCGCCAACATCTTAACTTAGTTTGGCCCTAACTTAGGGACCTTAGACCACATTTCTATAGAAAAATGCAATTTGTAAATTTTTCAAAACCTCGGGCGCTCTAAAGGTTTACTGTAGAACTATATTATTTGCCTTTGAATTGTGTTATTGCAATTATTTTATTTTATTGGGGGTACAATATATGTATATTTCTTACAAATTAGGTTTCTTTTAATAGAGTTTTCCTTATTAATTATTTATACAATTTCAACTTCAAAGTAGAGTAAACTGTATCTTTAATTCATTTGTGTTAGTAAATTTAAATTTAAATTGAAAATCCATATTGCAGTATTGGTATTTCTTTGAAGTCAAGTTACTGCGATATGGATTATTGGCTTTCAATATATTAATTTAAATTTTGTCTTTAAAATCAATTATGTTTTATAATATGGATCATATCAGATAATCCTCAAGATTAAATGAATTTAATATATTAATGAGCAAATTTTTAAATTTGTAGAACTTTAATAAATCACAAAAATTAACTGGGATTAGTTATTTTCGAGATAATTTAAATCCAGATTATGCTTATCCATTAGCATTTATTTCAATAAATGAATTAAATTAAAAAGTCCATTCTCGAAACTTTTTAGGTCCACGAGCTCTCGCTCACTTATCCTCTCTGCAGAAAGCGCAAAAGTAATTTAACTACGCTAAGCACAGATTATAGCAATTATCCTTGAAAAAATAAAGACTGGCCGAGTGGTTAGAAAACGACGGGGATTTGAAGCACGAAATGTAGATTGAGTTTTTGCGTAATGGGATCATTATTGTATGCAAAGAATTCCCTTTTACAGTCCTCTCCTCCACGCTCCGTCGCCTCTCATTTGAATTCCCTTTTCCTCGCCACGTTTTTCCTTTCGCAGGCGCACGCAGCTTCAATAAGTCTTTCCCCCCGTTCTTTTACCTTCGAGGGGAAAAAGCGAAAGCTTCTAGCCTGAGATGAATTTTCCGTATATATATACCTTCGCGATTCGATATCCCGGACGGAGTACACGTCCACCGCGTTGGATTGGCAGGTGAAGTATATATGCGCACGAGAAGATAGCAGGGCAAGAAAATCGCGAGAAAACGTCCCGCGTGTCGCGGGGAAAAATATATAAGTGCATCGAGGAAGAAGAATAACTATCACGACCAGAGAAAGGAGGTCGTATAGCTTTATGTCACATATAGGTACGTATATACAGTATTTTGGAGGAATCGCACACGCCGAGATGCGAGATGCGTTATCGTGGGCAGAGCGTTGAAGTCCAGACCGTTTGATTTACTGGTCCACAAAATGAATTACCAGAAATCTGGAGTTGCACGCTTGTCGTTTCTTCACTGAAAATTCTTCGACCACCTTCTTTATTCCGCTACCACATTCGTTCTTGTTCCTTTGGATTTCCAACCTTTTCTTTTCTAGAAAATAATGTAATATCAAAAAAGCTTTAACTGAATACATAGTTAAATGTATTCAAAATATTTTAAATTGTGTGAAAATACTACATAAACTATATGAGCAATTCACAATTATTCTTTAAAAGGAATATTTTAATATTGAATATTTTTCATCTATTATTTGACCCAAGATTATTTCAATTAAAAAGTTTCATCATTTCCAGTTTTGTGTAGTATGCCAAGATGTATATTCCAACAATGAGCCACTTGTCGCAGGTTTAATAGCGTAATTTTAAGTCGGTTTGTTGGAAAAAGTTCAAAACTCTTATATTACCTGAATAATAAATATTTTTTATGATCTGTTTTTACATTTCGCGGAAATTAGTGTTGTATTTGTCACTGTTTAATAAACATTATTTGGTTTTCCATAATGTTTCTTGTTTTTCTCTATTGTTAGTTTTCTTCTACGCTCAATGACATGATTATTAAATGATAATTAAAATATGTGTATTATATTCCTCACTTAGAAATGCTGTCACTTGAAAATCCTATTACAAATGTTGAGTCTATGAAGCAAACTAAACTTTTTCATTTGTAATATTTTACTGGTGCTGGTCAGTCTATAGATATGTAATTGCTCAGAAATAAGAGACATAAAACAATGATCTTGCAGAAACGATGGTATCCATAAGTAGTAACAAAATAAGACTCGCCTTGTTGAACGGTAATATCAAGAGTTTGTTGGATGAAATATAAGCAGAATCATGTCGTCGAGGTTAATAGTTCTGTCGAAGATCATACCGATCTACGTGTTTTTGTATGGCACGTGCAGCGAATATTATCCCCTCCAATTAAGTACTGCGCTATCAATGTCTATGCATAAGGATGAACCTAAAGTGAAGCTGTGGCACTTAAATATGTGCTGTGCATTCGTCTTAACAAAGTAGTAGAAAGTACACCAAGTCAAATAAATAAAATTGTTATACTTGCCTCGAAATCATCGAATTTGAATTAGGGTAAGGTGTCATTGTTTCGGAGGTTGCATTTTCTCCGTGCACCTATTACAAGTTTGTAAAAGTACCATTAAAATATTACGGTTTTTACTTGCAAATGATTTTCATACAGACAGATATTACAAGTATTATAATATTATGTAGTTAAATTTATTTTATCAATAGTTTATATTTTTTAAATGTTTTTCATTTAAAGAAGTATGTAATCTGACTACCAATTACAAACAGTTTTTATTTTACTTATTCAGTAAGATATTATATATAGTTTCTAAGATTTTTCAAAAATTTTCTCATACAAAATAAACATGAAGAAATAGGATTTTCATGTAATATATATATTTAATGATTATTTTATAAATATGAAAAGGAAAAATTTACATTAATTATTCTCTTTTAATGTTAAATTTAAAATTTAACAATAAACATTGACGCAGTTTAACCCATTTAATTGTTTGTTTTTGAACTAACACACTGCTACTTCTATAACGGTCCTTACCTACCCCACTAAATTCGCACAGTGCCTTTTGCGCTCTTGCTTAATTTAAAGCGCAGCACAACGCAGGCGTACGCAACGTAAGTAAATTACGTACTTCAGTGTCCGCTTTACTCTCGCTTCGGCCTCTATTTGAGCGCAGTGCAGCAGTTGCGCAGCAGCGTACACGGTATCTTGAGGAGGCCTGCGAGCGTATATAACTCAGCTGTAACGGACTCGTTGCACGCGGTGGTGAACTGGAAGAACGAGAGAAGCACAACGGCAGCCAAAAGACGAGAGGATGAGAGTTATAACTTTGGGGGGGGGGGGGGGGGGCTTGTAACGATTCCTCTAACCCGATGAGAGAATTCTCTGCCAAGAATTTCAAGGACTCTTTACACGTTGGCCGATCCTCTCGACAGAGCTAGCAAGGAGAAGGCTTGAAAATCTTTGAGCTTGTAATGCTTTACAGTTCTCTACTATTAAAGTAGAACTCTAGCTTCTTTGCTGTTGGAAATTCTTTAACAAATGTTTGCGGGAAATCAAAACGATTATGAAGAAAGATTTCAAAGAAAGAATTCATTGATACGTGGGTTTCACTCGCTTCGTTCGTGCGAAAAACGTCTTATGAGCTAAATAATCACCTTCCACACCCTATCGAAAGTAACCCGTATCGAAATGTACTATTATTCATTTTACATGTTTTTTGAATAATCGATAACTTCATTAATATTTACAAAAATTACACATTTTTTGACTCTCTGTTCACGGTTCTTTTAAGCCATGGCCATTTCAAAGAACTTAAAACAATTTTACTAGTTATTGTATACCAAAATTTGAACTGTCAAATATTTCAAAAAGTAACCTTATGATGTGGGTGAAATTTTACACAGGTATTACCTATATCGTATACAAAATAGTCTATAAATTTCAAGCTGATACATAAAGCCGTTATTAAAAAATTCCGATTATGAAAAAAAGGTTAACAAATTTTTAACCTCAAATATTTTAGAAATTAATGAACCAATCCTTTTGCCCAATGAAGTCAGCCGAAAGATCTCTAAAATCTACCCCTAAAAGAAATTTCAAAGCTATTAAGCCAATTTTACTCCCGTGTGCGAAATAGGTAATAACTGTCTAATATTTGATCCAGATTATATAGGTTATATCCAGGTTATATTTATACAAGTGTAGTCGTCAAATAAAAGTTTTCAAGACTATGGAAAAATGTGTAATCTTTATAAATAGTAATGAAGTTGTCGATCATTCAAAAAACATGTAAAATGAATAAACATAATTTCCGCACTGGACACCTCGCAGCTCCAATAAGGGCGATCGCACGGAGGCCTCGCGGGCTCTCGCCTAAAGTGCAAGTTCACACTTTCCGTCGTGGGTCCAGCTCGACGTAGCTGCGACGGTGCACCAGTGGGATAGCGACCGCCGGGCAGTACATATGGTCCAAGTCGATACGTAACACTATATAATATACATAGGTTTAGGAACGGGAAATTGATTTTGAGGAAACTACGTGCTAATAAATTGGGAGCGTTTTTCTTATTATAATACCATCGCTTTAACAATATTATAGAATTTATATATACAAACAAATTATCACTGAAACACATGTTACATGAAGTAATATTATGTATTTTTAGTTATATCATACTTTTTTGTAACAATTTAAAGTATTTTAGGTATAATCATACACTATAATATTATCCTTTATTTACTCTCTAAATTTTAATAAGTGAATGCAATATTTAATAGATGAAATAAGCACTTATGAATAAGTGAATATTGGAAGTGAAAAATACACTTATTCAATATGTCAATATTCACATATTCGCAGTGAACGTGTTTTTACTAGACGAATAAGTGAATATTGACATGTAATAAGTAACATTTTCACTTATTATGGAAGTGAATGTCTTTTTTAATTTTTAAATAAGTGAATGATATAGGCTTTTAGGTGTTAAATTTTTCATTTATTTAAAAAGTGAAAAAGACGTTCACTTCTAAGATAAGAGAAAATTTCACATATTTAAATCTAGAGACTAAGATAAATAAACTATACATATGTAATATACTTTACTTATAAATAAATGTTTATTACATCACCTTCGATATCACTTTCAAAACTTGAATTTAAATATTGATTTCGTATATAAAATTTATTCTAGTTAAAAAGCTTTTATTCTTTTGAGATAGGTATATAAAATATAAAGATATATTATTTTAAATCATTTCGTTTTTCAGAAAAGTTTCACTATTAAAAACAGATTTATTACTAAAGTAACACATGCGCATTTGTTCCTAAAATAGCATGTCAGTTTTATCGTTCTTATATTGACTATACTAATTTACATAATTTTTTATAATAATCAGCTGCAAAAATTCAATATCAGTTTGTGAATCTTCTATACGTGATCACTGCATGAAAAGTCTGACAAACACAAGATATTTTCTTTTGAATCCACGATAATCTGCGATAGTATTCCACATTTTATAGATAATATTCCAGTATCTTAAAATTGATGACCTCAATAAATACCTAAATCGCGAAAAAAATTAAACTCATACAAAATGAAATGATTGAATTCAGTGTAACGTTTCATTATTCAAAATTAAGAATAAAATTTTATCACATTAAAAAGCAATTACTATACTCTTAAAAATTCTGTGTAAAATATAAATCCTGTGTAATTAAAATTTTGTGTAAAATTTTTAATTTACACAAACTTCGTGTAACATTTCAAATTACACAAATTTTTGTGTAAAATTTTGACACAATGTTTGGGTAAACCATTTACACAAATTTTTGTGTAAAATTTTGACACAATGTTTGGGTAAATCATTTACACAAATTTTTGTGTAAAATAGGGAAATTCATATTTTACATAAACTTTGTGTAAAATAGGGATAACATTTTTTAAGTTCTTACAATAGACAGAGTTTATTTTAATTAGAAGTAATAACGATCACTCAATTCGCAATGAATTCGCAAGTTTTATTTTTTGTCATCATTGGTTGAGCTCTTCTGCTCGTAAATATTAAGCATTTCTATGAAATTAGAGAATGAATTAATGGTAGAAATGAAATATTTATTATATTTATTTTTGCAGGCTTCTCCAGTGAAGTAACAACATGAAGTAAGCGTAGTAATCTGACGATTATTTTAAAAAGATTATAATTATACACAAAATCATATAATCAGACTGTAAAATTATATATTTTTAGGAATCTCACGAAGTTGCCCAATCTACTACTAGAGGAAATACAGAAAGCTGTTGAAAATTTGCTCAAAAAGATACCCTTTTCCCATGTAAGGTGACTTGGGGTAATTCGGACACCTTCAGAGAAATATTTTCTTCGTCCTTCTGTAAGTGCTTTGGATAGAAATGGTGAGAAAGACTTTAAAATATGCTATCTATACTACCAAGAAAAAAACCGCTGCCAATTCATTGGCACTTAGCTTCCTCAAAATAATTTATCGATTTCTTGTTTATTAAATTGAAATTAAAAAAATTAATTGTCTAAAAAAAAAATTGCTAATTTTGGTCTTGATACACTCATCTGTGATAAGTTTGTGTGTATATGAGTGTAAATTTACCAAAAGTATACTTTTTGTCGA
>JAPYZP010000218.1:0-30592 GCA_030522985.1 Torymus sinensis | reverse complement strand
TCCACCGCCGGGAAGTAGAGACTGTTGCCGGGCGTGACCAGCAGGTACTCGGCGCCCGAGTCGGTCTGGGGGAGAAGAAAAGAAATTACCAGCTGGCATATTCGAGGATAATAAATATAGATACTTACGTAGTACTTCTCCACGTGGACCTGCGGACGGGCCGAGGGGTAGAGGAGGAAGACCAGGTTAATGCCGACGCCGGCGACGATGCCGTACTCGACCCCGATCACGAGGCACAGCACGAAGGTGGCGAAGGTCGGGATCAGGTCCTTCTTGCTCGACCTCCACATGAGCTTGACGACCTCGTACTCGATCATGTAGATGACGGCGCAGATGATGACGGCCGCGAGCGAGGCTGGAAAGAAGCGGCGCGTTAACGTGGGAGCTAGAGACTGACTGGTTAGTCCGGACTCACCTTTCGGTATGAAGTAAAAGTAGGGCGTGAGGAGGGTGAGCGCGAGGAGGATGAGCAGGCCGGTGTAGAGGCCGCCCATGGGGGTGCGCACGCCGCTCGCGTGGTTGACGGCGGAGCGGCTGAAGGAGCCGGTGACGGGCATGGAGCTGGCGCAGGAGCCGAGGACGTTGCAGACGCCGAGGGTGATGAGCTCCTGCGTCGCGTCGACCTGGCTGCCGCTGGCGAAGGCCTTGGCGATCGCGACGTTGCCGAGGACGCCGATTATCGGCACGAGGAGGATCGAGGGGCCGAGCTCCTGGCACATCTCCATGAAGTCGAGCGTGCGGTTGCCCACCTGGCTGGAGAACGCCGGCAGGGAGAAGCTGGGCAGCCCGGGACGCACCGGCCCCGTCAGCACGAACGGCGACTTGCTCGACTCGCGCTCCAGCCGGTAGGCGATGCTCGAGCAGACGACCACGACGATCGCGTTGCGCGCCGTCGACACCAGCCACAGGGCCTTCTCCAGCGCGCGATCCCGACGCCTCGGCTTCTCCGCCCCGCGGCCACCGAGCCGCACGTCCTTCAGTTTCTAAGAGCTCATATTATATATCATCAGCCGTTCCTGTAATTCATATACATAGTTTCGAGTCGCAACTCTCACCCTGAACATGAGCAGCACGAGGATGCAGGTCAGGCTCATGCCGGCGTCCCAGGGGCTGGTCTCGTGGATGTGGCCGGCGACCTGGCGCAGCGTGTCCATGAAGCCGACGGGCGAGATGTGCAGTCCGAGCAGGCCCTTCAGCTGCGAGGCGACGATTATCACGGAGGTGGCCGAGGTGAAGCCCACCGTCACCGGGATCGAGATGAAGTCTACCAGCACGCCTGTGTGGGTGGACATATTACTTTCGAGTTCAAAGTTTCTAGCTCAGCTTGGAGGCTAATCGTATATAATTAAGATAATATGTTGGTCTCCTGCACTGACCTAATCGGAGGGCAGCCATGAGCAGCTGCATGCAGCCGGAGAGGAAGGCCAGGAGGATGGCAAAGTCAACGCTGCGGCCCTGCACGTACTGATAGGTCATCAGAGACATCAGGGCCGTCGGTCCGATCGTTATGTCCTTGCACGAGCCCAGCAGCACGTAGATCATCGCGCCGATGAACGCCGAGTATAGGCCGTACTGGGGAGCAGAGAAGAATGAAAAAATAAGAAGGTAAAAGGAGTTTTGAGAGAGAAAAATATTATTCTTAAACAAGACATTTTCATCATGCCTATAAATGTCTACGCCGAAACGATAGCACTATAATATATATAGTATAGAGGGCCGATAAACGCCTTTTCCGGGATCAACTATAACTGCGCGCTTTATTTACATATCTCTCTCTGCCGCTATTTTCGTACAGATATGCATGTTTTTACCCGCCGTCATGTGATTGATACCTATTGATATAGTTTAAAAACATTGAGTCATGCGGAAAAATAATTAGCTATGGCTCTCGTCCCAACTAATATTTATCGTCTTCTTTTACATTGAATCATATACTGAGAAAAAAATGTATAGGAGAAATTATAAATTGTTTTGTCAAAATGACCATACTGTCGAGTAAAGCCACCACAGACTGTAAAAACGCAAAAAATTACCATACTTTAGGGTAAATTTTGCCAGAAATTATAGGAAAATTTACTATACTTTATTATAAAATTTACCCTAAAGTATGGTAATTTTTTGCGTTTTTACAGTCTGTGGTGGCTTTACTCGACAGTATATGGTAATTTTTACAAAACAATTTATAATTTCTCCTATACATTTTTTTCTCAGTGTAGTGTCATTTATAATATAATTGTCATGTGAATATAATAGGTATATAATTTTAGATTTTCTACACATTATAAGTACGCAGTGTCAGTATATTTTAAAATAATGAGAGCATTTACATATCTTTCAATTCGGTGTTATTTGTATCAAAAAGCTTATAGATCAGGAACACTATTTATCGTAATAACGCGTATATTATATATATATATTTGAAATTTGTTTGGGTCGTAAAAAGCAATTTTATTCACTGTCAAATATTAATATATCTCGACAGAATTATCACAAATCAAATATTCATTTGAACCTTCCAACTGTTTGGCTATAAAATAGTTAGAAATAAAAAGATGAAGCTTTAGGTTTAAAATTAAAATACTGACCTGTGGCTCGAGGCCCGCTAGTGTCGCATAGGCCAAGCCCTGGGGCATGACGGTCAGTCCGACGGTCACCCCGGCGATCGCGTCGCTCAGCATCTTCTCCGAGTTGTAAGAGGGCAGCCAGCCGACAATCGGCAGCCGCCGCCTCAGCAGCGAACGGAAGTAGCCCCGCGTTACCCATCGCCGTCGGCTATTCATGCCTCCTGTGCCCGCGGCAAATGACGCTGCCGTCATTGCGCAGCTGCCGACGCGCTACGATCAGTAGTTAGCCGTCTTCGATTAAAGGCCTGGAAAGACAAGTCAATTTATAGCTATTGAAAATTTCATAATATTAAGACGAGATCTTTTGATAATCGTTTTAGAGAGCTTCAACACCTTAGTATATATGATCTGTATAAAACGAGCAAAAACTTATTGCATTTTTTTTGTCTATAACGCTGGATTTCCTGTAGAATTCCTGTAAATTAAAATTACATATTTTTCATGATACAAAACCTTGCTTGCCAATCACTCAGTTGTGTTTTTTGTTTATGTTATAGCCGGTACACGAGTAATAAAATGTTTTTAGTTCATCCAATGAGAGGTCGATTATTTAAAATTTAATAGGATCTACCTAAGTAGTTTTAGAATATAATAGAATTGTATAATTCGAATTTCTTTTATCGTTTAAACAATACAGCATCTGATTAGACATATTTTCATATACGTATATACAATCGCTGTTACTCTCCGGCAAGGAATTGAATATTTCTAATGCTAATCGTATATTATTTATACAATAACTCGGTGCTTAACGGGATTAAGACTTTGGATATTGTTAGCTTTTATTTGTTCCCTTATGACTTAATGCCAACGACCCTGAACAATGAAAAGGTATAAATTGAAAACAATAAATACACTCGAGATATGAGTAACCAGAGTACCACAACGGCAATTGCGACGAAATAATATACGCTCCGTATTATTTGTGTGTACATATACGTCGGAATCGTCCTTTCAAACAGATACACACTAACGCACGGACGCACACTATATAGCACATTATATATATATATATATAAGTGCTTTGGTCTTTGCATCAACACGCTGGCGACACTTCCGAATAATTAAATGGAAAACAATTCTTCGATCGAGAAAGCAGCCCCTGATTCTATAAACTTGTTCTTTACCAGCCATTCGAATAACGATTAAAAAAAAAACACTCCCAGCATAAGTATAAATCTGAGATTCTATTTCATGCCTTCAGTGCACGCAGATGCGCGCCTAGCAAAGCGTGAAAACTATTATGTCCGAGGTACGTTTTAAGACGTATCAAGAATATAAAAATTCTACAAATGACAACTATAAAAGTCTGATAAATGAATGGGTATGGTGTAGAAAAGAAATTGCACGTCTCGTGTTTACGTGCGTTGCGTAACAGCCGCGCGTCGTCCAGCCAGTACTACATCGCGAGATTGTATTCTATCGCGATGCTTATACTTGTAACATTGAGACTTTAAGTGTTAATAAAAGTTATTTTCTTCCTCAGCGCCATCGGCGTGTGCGTATACCTATCTATATGATTGAAACAATGAAGTAGACGTCGGGGGAAAGGATACGTCGTAATTATGCGCATACAGCGTAATTGAAGACAATTATGATCGTAACCCTTTTCTCCTCACTTCTTTCTATACAAGTGCGCGCAGGGAATGCTGCAAGATATCTTTCTGCATATCAAAATAGTACGAGGTACAGGAATGTAAACATTGCAATTATTTTTCATATATATACATAATACTTCATTTATAATACACATTGATTTAATTTATAATTGAAATATTGTACTTGAGGGTAGAGTACAGTCGAAAATGATCAAAAATTCGATTTTTTTTATTGCAGAAATGTGTTCGCTTTAAGAACAAACTATGTCCATATATAAATTTGATAGGATAATATTTTGTTTCACATTTTTTTTTTAAATTATATTTAATTTTTTGAAATAGTTGTATATTTTCAGGAGTAATACTCTACAAAATGTACCAACCCAACAAATTCAGAAGGCAGGGAACATAATCAAACGTCTTAAATTCTGTTTTAAATTATGTTTATCTTTAAATGAATTTTTCTAATAACTTAATTTTATGATATTCAAAATGTTCCGAGCGATTGAAATTTTGTTACACCTTTCTGACTTTTATTTCTACATAGTCTGGAACTAATTTAGAAAATTTTGTTCGTGCAGTTTAATTGATTTCATTTTTATATGTTTAGTTGAAGATTCAAATGTTATTAAAAATTAATAAATTTTTATTGTTTTTATTTTAAATTTACTCAATTTGACTGTATAAAAAAAAATATTAATTTAAAATTAATTACCTCTCGAACGATTTTCAGTATTCCGTGCTACAAATATGAACTTGGAATCTCTGGAAGATGCAAACAAAGAGACGCTTGGAGTGTTTCAATTAAATACTATTTTAACAGTAGTTTTAGGGATAAATTCAAACGTAATCGATCAAAGTCCTTCAAAATTAGCAGAAAATTTTATTTTTTTATCTAAAATATGTTAGTGTACTACAATTTATATTTTATTTCAAGGGAGAACATTTTTTTTTTCAACGGTACTCTACCCTTAAGTGTTGGTCGATAAAAAAGAAATATATTATGTGCTTAAGCCTTACTTAAATGCAGAAGGAATGCATGGATAATTTATGTACTCGATTATGATGTACTAGTTTAAATTTGAAATAAAGTTTATTTACAAATTCTTGTAAATAATTGGTTTACTATCCATATGAGAGTTATTACATTTCACCTATTATACAGATGCCGACCGCAGATACTTCTACATGCAATGAGATAAATTGAAAAACTGCATTGGTTTGCGTGGCTATTCTAAAGATAAAAATAACTTTCAGTTATTAATAGAAACTGACGATATAAATAAAGTAGAGTCCTTCCTATTTTTTGCTACTCTTATACTGTACTAGCTGTTAACGACTTTTCAATAGGCATAAATCGTTGAAAGATCACAATTCACCAATCCTCACAAATTAATCACCTTCAACAATGACTTTAATTGCGTGTACGTGCTGCGCATCATTAAGAAATGTCCTCATAAGAAAAATTAATTTTCAATATCGCATCATCTCTTAAATAGTTACGCAGGCAGGCAATCCGTGCGGAACTTGACGCGGTCCCATTTCTTTTTTTTCCCATCGCCACCGCCGAATCAATGCCGCGACAAAAAAATGCCCCCGTCGTCGTTGTCACGCCCAAGGACACGCGTAAGTGAAATCCTCCGAGGATAATGAACAATGCGCAAGGTACATTGTTAATCAGAGCGCGCAAGATCCCCGAATTATTGATATATAGCAGTGTTACGAGTTTTCGGGTTTTTCTTAGATATTCATTTTTTTTTTATAAAGTCAAAAGTATTTAGTCACCTAGGTACAATTCAAATGGAGCTGTATTTGGTTAAGTATTATATATGTATTATATATGTTCGATACCTATACATGTTTTATATCAGCGCATACAACATTGTTATACTTTTGACTCCTCAACTTTGTAACAACATTTAAATTCGTTCGTTTCACGGTTCAAATGATGCACTTTTTTTGTATGATATACTGTAACTGTTCATTTCTAATAATTGACGTGTGGTGATACATTTAACGTGAAAATATGCTATTATTTATACTATAATATATTGTTACGAGTGAAAAATGATCTAATAACAATTACTATTAATACATAGTAACGTCGGGTCATAAATGAAATTTAAAATAATTACTAATGTATTATAGTAAAAATTGCTATGTGCATAGTAAAAATTACTAAACACATAGGAATTTTTACCATAAAGAAGAAAAAACATAGTAATTATTTTCTTATTGCAAGATATGTTCCGACGTTACTATATACATAGTAATTTTTATTAAATCATCTTTCTCAGTATAGCGCAGAGGTTCCACAGATTATGGACACGAACCACTGATTCTTGACACCAGAATCTTACGAGTCAGACTTGCAACCAAACAAATAAATGGAGGACATAAGAGAACGGCACTGCACGGCGTGACTTGGCGGGGAATCGAACCCCGGACCTTCCGTTTTCGCTCGTTACGTTGTGCGACGATGCGCGCGTAAAAATATTTTTTCACGAATGAACTTTAATTCAAATAAAAATTAGCATACCCTTCTTTATACATCAAGAGGTGAAAATAGTGTAATATTTTCAACTGATACGATATCACTAGAACGTCAACATTAGTTTGAATGAATTGTTTTATCCTTGTTCAAAGTCTCTTTCGCAGACTCAAAAGAAAGAAGATGCGAAGTTTAGAAAGGCAAAGTTTTGACTAACAATTATATTAAATTATCTTAAATTCCTTGTTCGAAAAATGATAGAAAGTGATAGTATACAATCGAGAATAAGATAAAAATATACTCCTCGAGTATTGATTTTTTTAAAATATTAAGTTAATGTTTTTCGGAATGTATCCTATTGCTTAATTAATTTAATAATTATATTCATACTTGACAATCCGTTGTCACTGGTAATGGAATTGCAGGACGTAAAAATATTAAAGGATTGAATTCCTGCTATCAAAAGTGGTTCCACTTAACTCCTACAGCCGGTTTGGGAATTTTTTATCCACATTCACGACGGAGACGCGGCAGCCAAAATGCACGCAAAAAAAGGTTTTAGTCATTCCAGCAGCAGGACAAACACACGCTTTCTTATATACGCGCGATCCCGTTCGCGCTCGTCTAGCCTATACGCTGCAGCCACCTTGTGGAATTCCAGCAATGCACACACACACTCCTCTCTTTCTCTCTCACACACAGACACTCTCTTTCTCTCGTGAAAGCATCTCTATCCCATATTTTCCTCTTTCTCTTTTTCTTCTTGCTCTCGCACCTTTTACTCGCACTGGCGTACTTACGTACCTCCGAAAAAGCAGCCTCGTACACTGGCCGCGTTTAAAAATACACACAGCACACGGAGAGATCGGTATGCGCGAATATTAATCGGCGGGAGGGAGAGAAGCGCGCGCGCCAACGCGGCCGAGCGAGCGCGAGAGACTGTGAAGCCGATCGTCCCGGCACGTGTTTCTTTATACGCGAGTCGACGACTCCTTCTCTCGCGCAGCTCTTTTTCTCCAGCGCCCCGCTGCGACGACTATACGCGCGCCTGTGTGTGTGCCAGCAATACGTTCGGCGTATGTGGAGGGATCGAAGGATCGATCGGTTTGGATGGAACGATGCTTGGCGGAAAATTGCTGGCCGCGGGTGCTGTTGAACTATGTAAACATTATTTTTTCATTCTTTAAGTAACAATAAAGCTCTCTTGCTCCGATATTTCTTTTAGATTGTTACACGTTACGTTGTAATGAGAAACGAGTATTCTATAGGACGAAGGTTCTTTCTGCTTTATTTGCATACAATAACAATTGCTCTTTGTTAAACACTTGAACCGAGTGAAAGTAAATGAAGACAACCTTTTTTCCGTTTTTAAATGTTTGTTTGATTATTCCCCGGAAAGCTGCAGCAATTTCGAGTCTTTATGTTGTTGATCTTTTATTAAAACGTTGGCAATCAGTATATGTGAGGAAAAATCTGGCATCTAAACAAGGGACACGTGACTGGAAGAGAATTAATTAAATATGCAAAAGAAAGCGTAAAAAAAAGTGTCCTTTCAATATTTTCCAAACTATTAATAATTTATTAAAGAAATTTTTCAAGATTATTTGTTTTATAAATAAAATGTGAAACTTAAAAAATAATTATTATTAAAAATAAACTGTCAATAACAATTTTTTTTTTAAAATACTAATACAATTTTGAAAAACATAAACTGATTATAAAATAGCGGTCTAAGAATAATAATATTTATAAGTTCCCACCTGATCCATCAGCATTCGAGAAGACATTTCTCCAAAAAAAATGTATTCTTTTCCAGAAAGAAACTTAACATATTATGAATGAGCATAAGTTCCAATTACACGGCGCCAGTCGCGCTTTTATCTGTTGAACAACTTCCGCGATTCTTTTAAATAGAAGAAATACATAGGTATTGTTGCAATGATATTAAAGTTTCACTATTATGAATCACATCGATAAACCGACTCGGAAGGAAATTAAGTGCACACTTAATATTTAAAAACTAATACAAGCTGATCGCGCATTTCGATATTAATGCCTATACCAATAATTGTTTCTTTTCAAAACTTAACAAATCCCAACCTTGAACGGCCAACAATCGGCATTACCCGCAATTACACTCGGGCCGACTAATGTCAAACATCTAGCCTGGCGCAGAAACAATACAATTATTTTTTATCGCCACCTCGGCGCGGAGAAGAGGAAAAAAAATTAACGTACGTTTACTAGCCATAAAGCCCATGGTCTACTTTTAAGTCTACGCTGCATTCCTCGCCGGGAAATCACGGCTTCTCAGAGTTTTGTCAGTTTATACGCTGATCAAATAGTCGAGTGAGAAGTTGATGAGGTTAAGTAAGTATGATTTGACCTTGTAGAAATTCGGAAGACAAGTGGAAAGTAGAACGCAAGAACCAACCTCGAACTCGACGTAATTAATTAGATTTCGATAACATTTTACGATATATAAATAAATAAATTTCCAACATTTCCATATATAATTACATAATACGTTATTATGAAAGGATTTGATTTTTTAGTTCGATTGCTTAGAATCATGCACAGAGATATACTGATCCAGATACCGGCCAGTCCGGTCTTTATTATCAATTTGTTCTTATTAGGCGACGCACTTGACAGAAAATGAAATTGTAACGTCGTCGTTAAGCATCAAAAAGCTTAGATTCGACATTTTTCTATACTCCTCGAAAATTTGAATACACACGATCCAATAAACACTTGGTTCGCGTAGGTACGTGTAAATATTCCGCGTGCACGACGAGAACGACGAGACGCTACTTACACGAGTCACGTAACGCGATTGAGGTGGATATTGCTGCACGCATATAGTTTGGCTTTTTCTTCGCGTATAGTGTGTAGGTCACGTGCCGACGGCGCCGGCCGGCTTCTCCCACGCGTTCGTGAGTCGCATTGTTTTGCTCGCGAATTTCGTACGATCTTTCAGTTTGATTGTTTTCTTTTACTTTTTTCTAAAGTCCACTGAATGCCTAAGTATATATATATTGCAAGTAATTTTATTCCTAATTTCCTTGCAGTTTTATAATACAAATATTTTACTTGAGTCGTTACATATATAATAAATGGATTATTAATATCATGTAAGAGATATTAATTATTATATTGATAAAAGAAAATTATGCAAAATGCTGACAGATAAACGATAAATCGTAGATCCTTCAAACCTTTGATGCAGGAAGACGTGAAAAGCGCTCGCTGCTTTTCAACAATGGAGTAATACGAAGGTGTTAATTGAACGAAACTATCCGAGCCCTCGTTTTCCCCGGTACTGCACCTTCCGAGCAAATCAGCGAGCGGCGAGTCGATCAAATTCATAAGTTAATTTAGACTGCGCTCGCCGACTGCAGTTCTTTGCTCGCTGCTTCTAAATATATCCCCTTGATCCACCAACACACGACTGCGAAGTTTAGCGTGTGTAAGTATGGATGCGCGTAGTACGCGAGCGCGCACGTGCAGCGCCTGTTATTGCTCAAAGTGGACCGCGCGTCGCTCTACGACCAGATGTCTACGACCCGATCATCGACCGTCTGTGTCTCTTACAGAAGAAAGGGAATTTCATTTAGGTTCACTACTCAACGGAGTTGACATTTGGGGGTGAATGCGAGAAAAAAGTATTGGAAAGTATGTCATTGTCAAAAATTGACCTAGTTTCTCTTCTACCAGAATACTACTATACTATTCGTCAAGTTTTTGACATAATTTCTTTTTTTTTTTACTATAATCTTTTTCTTCTTCGTTCACTGGTGCATCGCTACAGGCATTATAATTTAGCCTATTGTATCTTATTCGAATGAAGCGAAATTTCTTAATAAAATTGTTACGATATAATGACCTACTTGCCATTCGCCATCTAACAATTAGTACAACAGCACAGGCCCTTTGCTGCGGCTTCAAGACGCAATCGTATACACTTACACAATAGATTCACACGAAACTGCATATGACTATGTTAATCGGGTCAGCAGCGCGTATTTTTCTCCCCCGGAATGTTAATCAATTCAGGAAATGATGCGGGAAAAAATGAGCCCGTTAATTAGCTACTTCTAGGCACACGCACGCTGTTAGTGGTAAAATACCTGTAGGGTCGGTGCACCAGCATGCCTCGCAAAAATCTTACGTAAAGGAAACTCGAAACCGAGCGCCGGATAGAGAGAGAGAGCAGCTGGTTAATTGTGCGATGTGACTACTTACAGTGTGCTCTTGCTGCAGAGGTGCGAGTCGTAGTCCATTGTCCGGCCGAATTCGCGAGAGAGGAGAAAACGAGGAGTGCACGTAGACAGCTGCACGCAGAAGGACAAAGCGCAGCCGCGACCTAACCTCAAACGGCGCCGACAACCCTCTTGGAGCGACACCCCCGCGCTGCTCACTTGCTATACGGGTACTCCGCGAGCCGACTGCTGGAGGACAGCTAAAGCACCCGGCCGCTACGCTCGCGCAACAACGAGTCTTCTAACATCGCTTCGATGCACACACGCACACACTTGTGCGCACAATTGCAAGCTGCAAGAAACGTGCGCTTATACCTATTACAAGCTCGCTGCTTTCGCGCGCTCTCACTCTTTACGCGCTGCTGCTATGTGGCGAAAAATCGATCGCGAGCCAACCCGAGCATAGGTATAATATAATTACTCTTTTTAAATGTCATCAATCAGTCAGGATAACACACATTTACAAGTAAATGATATGGAACAGTTGTTACGGGCCTTTAATAATTTGAGGATACAAAAGAAATTTTAAAAATGCATCAGAATTATGGGTAAAGACACTTAAGGAAACTAAATCAAGAACCGTTTTTGTTTAAAAATATCGATCATTCGAGAAACCATTTTTTAAGTATTCACTTACCAATTCATTGCCTCATGTACTTATATGAAATGCATTGGTCTATCGGTTGGTTAGTCGTTACCTATAAGAAAAAGGTTGGCCGGATCTGAACGGAGAACGTTGAATGCGTGACTCTAAAAATTTTACTTTTACAGATATACGCGTCTCCAAAATATTTTAATTTTACAGACACGTGCGTACATCACGTTTTAATAACGAATTCATTATTTTTGCCATTAAATAAATATTTTTTATGTATGATAATAGTACTAGGTCTTTACATTTTACGGATCATAATTGGTTTATTTGAGGTTGAAGCTTGAGAACATTCTATATGCCAATATTTCAATATAGTAGCATGGTAATCATTCTTATCTTTATATTAGAGTAAAAATTTTCAGACCCTTTTTCAAAACCAAAAAAAAATCATAATCTGATCATCTAGCTCTAAATTTGATTTCCTTAAAAAGAAAAAAATGTTTTGTTTATTTAAAAAAATTTGAATTCGCAAGAAACAATTTTTTTCGGAGCTCTTATGTAAAGATTATAGTTGTCGATTTTCTTTTAACTTTATTTTTATTCATTTTCACGCAGTTTGATAAAACATTGAAGTATTTTTAGCTCCTATACAAATTACCAAATATTAATATATCTCCTTAATTTGGATCCCAGTTTACTATAACATCAATCATAATGAAACCGTAGACTCTTAAGCCAAAAATTTAAGCACAAAAAAATGAACTTCATTTAATTGACGATCAGACTTTACATAAACGTAATTATAAGCAATTAACTACTAATGTAACCGTCTATAATTGTTTTATTTTATTCTGTATAATTAGCCTTCTACCATTGTTTTATTATTATTTATTTATATTTTTTATTTTCAATCGCTATCTCGATAATTATTATGATTTACATTTATTTTGTAAAGGGCTCTATTCCCGTTTAATAATACACAAACAAACAAACATTATAAGGGTCTGTCCTAATTACACAACACAGCGGCTCTCCTTAATGGGACAATTAAATCATAGATATAACAAAGAGAAAAACAACCATACCAAACAATATGAGAAATTTTAAGAAATATAACTAGGCCTTTAGCTAAATTCATAACAGACTATATAATGTCTTGAAAAATCTAAACTATTCATGAAGTTTCCCTCTCATCGATACGTAGTATTCCTTCCGTACCATCCACCACTCCAAAGCCAATTATCTATGTCAAATTTTAACAATCTTACCAACTGGAAACTTATAAAATCAATAAAATTTCGTCATTTTTAAATAATATTAACTAATCAAATTAAACATGATAGCAACTAAACATGCTTGGTGACTATATAAGGAACGAAATGACAGACGAGGGGAAAAAAATCTACCTAAATATAGATATATCCATAACTATAAAATTCATACTATAATTTTATCACACATTTATTGTGATACGTCGGTGTCAAGTAGTACCCTATACCACAGCGTCAGCAATTTAAGTATAAAAGAACAAAAGAAGTCATTTTAAACGTCGCCTACCTTTCGCCACCTACCGCAGCTTTAAGGTAACTATAATGAATTTGCAGTCAGGTCGGTAACTCTACCTATATTTTTTAATTTTGATTAAAAATGAAAAGGGGGATAGCTACACGAGATAAAAGAACGGGAGGATACGGCGAGGATACGGCGACTATAGGAGGATCCTGAGCCTATGTTGCATGCGTTGGCGAGAACGAAGACCAGTGATATATATGATGATTGAACTGTAGATTTTATCAGCCTCCATTTTTGTAATTTGCTGGATTTTTTTTCTCGATCAGGCGGGAATAATTTCGAAATATATATGATGTATTTGGAAAGCTGATATAGGTACGAGGATGGTGACGCAGGATGTCATATGAAAGAATTGACTTGTTTTACTGATTTATTATTTGTACAATTGTATATCGCAGAATATACATAAAGTTGTAAAATTAATCTAACCAAGAGTAGTCAAGGATGAGCGATGGTCCTTCTGACTCTTCAGATACGACCGCAGGACGTTTCTCTACATCTTCTGTAAGTAGGGCCATAATGTAGCGTTAGTCCTTTTAATATTAATTACAGGAGGGTTATAAATCAGAATAATGTTTCTCACCTATGCAGGTCGCCTTGCATGCACCGACGAGGCCAGCCCTGGATATCGCCCCTAAAAGCAAATATTTCATCACGAATATATGTAATAGACAAAAAGATTATTGGTAAAAACTTAAACTCATACTTGATCGGCAAGTTGTTGCGACGCATCGACGAATTTCAGCTTCTTTTTGCAAGTCAACCACGTCTGGAAAAAAGAGCCCTCATATTTATATCTATTTTCATATGTAGCAATTATATCATAAGTTTTGCAACCTTACTTTTACACTGTATGTATTTGCATTTTGCGAGAATTTCGTCTTCTGCTGTAAATTCTGCGTAACAAAAATTGCAAATGTTTATTCAGAAAATTTCTTGCTCAAAAATAGATACTTATAAATTTAAAACTATTCTTTACAAATAATAATATAAATACCTGCGGAACAGATTGAATAAAAAACGAATATCACTAAAACAGGTAGGCACTTCATTTTTTCTTCAAGTATTTACTATTCGATTTTGTGTAATACTTACAGCGTAAAGACAGAGTTTTTTTTACTAAATGATTAATGTTTTGTAGATTTTGTAAGCTTAGAAATAATGTTAAAAATTTTATGGTCATAGATAAGAATATTTCGTGACTACATTCATTACTTTTTTTAACGTCACTAAACTTTAAAAAATTTTAAACCTCTAAGTCTTGAAGAGGAGAGTATCAATAAAATTCTTGAAACGTTGGCAAAAAGCTAAAATTTTGTCTTCTTGTTCGTTGACGTCCACTAAACCTACTTCAAATGATATAACATACGAACACATTCTATTAACTAATTAAAATTTTTAAATGTTTTAGTATATATTATATTGATTATTGAATCATTGATTTGAAAAAAAAACAATTTTTCTAATAACAATTATAACAAATTATACTTTTTTACTGTATAAAGATACGAATTATTATATTAACTGCAGTTTTTTTTTAAAGATAAATCAATAACAAATAACTTTTAAACATCTGATGTATATATCACGACACAGCCAGGTTTTTTGCCAACAAATTTGCTGCAAATTCAAAGCTTTTTGCATCACCAGAAAAACTCAATCGATACATTATTATTATTGCATTAACGAAAATGCCGTAATTGATTTAGGGACTGCAAAAAATGTAAATAATAGAACGAAATATTTTTATGATTCAAAACAGAACAAATCTTAGAAATTTCACATGTTTCAGAATAAAATATTGACAATCATAAGTAAGATAGATCGAAATTGATAAAGTCAAAGTATGTCGGTGGCACACTATAACCGCGAAAAAGACGCGACCTTATCAAACGAGTCCAAACTCCAAAGCTCGAGCAACAATTCGTGACAGCCTTGCGGTGATAAGAGAGGCAAATGCAAAAAATTTAAAAGGAGAAATAAAAATATTAGCGATGATTCCTCTCTTCTTCATGCGTTATGTCATTCTCCCATTTTCTATATTTTACAAAATTTTTTTATATAATTTATTTGTTTATTATTTCTATTTCTATTGAACTGCGTTTGAAAAAAATTAACTACATTATACTTAATGCTTGGCTATTAATATCAAAGTAGAAAAAATGATTATATAAACCGACAAGTACTAGAATTACGAGCAAAACATATTTACTTCATTTGTACCGAGAAGTATTTTCATTTCAAAAAGTATATAATGGGGAATACAAGGGAAATCAAGGAGTCTGGATCCCCAATTTTCATGAATGTCTGCAAGATGTCTCAGTTGATAACATAAAGAGATGAAGAACACAATGACAAATCTCTTATGACATTTGACTTTCTGGCAAATGACAGAGTATAATATGTCTACCATTTTATAATTATATTTATTATTTTGCTGTTGCACTTAATTACTCAACCGATTTCTTAAGCAATACTTATATTGTCACAATTTCATATTATATGTGATAGTCGCGCGCATTGACCGAAGTTGAAAAATCGATACTAGCCATATAACACCCACTTAAGCATTGTATACGGCTGTTCTTCTCACACATTGTTACCTCTTCTTGTTTTCTCTCTCTTTCCCTCTCTCTATCTTTCTTCTTTCTCTCCTCATACCTCTTTCTCTATACTCGAGTATTTCGTAAGATTCAAAGGCGCGCGCAGGTCCGACGCGACGAAAATAAAACAGAAGCCGCTGCTCCCGTGTTAGAACACCCGCGGGCAACGGAGACGACGATAGGAAAAAGAGATGGAGAGAGAGAGAGGGGCAAAACCACCGAGTTAATCGGCCGCGGAGCCGCCAGAGCGTCGCATTCGCGAGCGTCACGTGGCGCGCGGCACAGTAGAACAGCAGCAATACTTAGTTCTCCCGGCTAGAGTGAGTCGATTTTCTACGCAAGACAAGAAAAAGTGCACAAGTGCACGACACTGACAATTCCAGGGTACGTGCCAGTGCGAAAAGTTAATCGTTGTTTCGTGAGTTGTTTGTCAAGCCAGTGAATCGTTTATTCTTGTGACGTTGTTTTGGTTTGAGCTGGTGTTCGTATAATTATCAGCAGAGTGTGATTTTTGAGAGATTGTTTATTTACCTATTAGGATCATTTGAGCCAAAAAATAGTGGTAAGATGCGAGAACTGAAAATCAGCTGTTTAAAATAGTACTTACGGCTAATCTCAAAGGCTTCACTCTTATCTATATATATATAGATAAATTGTTCGCGTCTGCGTTACCATTTAGCTGGTGTTATGTATGTCAAGGAAAATTAATTATAACATAAATCTGTTGATTTCATTATTTGCTGTAGTACTGGGAATCACATTTAAATTTACATTAAAAATGTGTTAAAATTCAGACATAAAAAAGTCAGTAATAGTAGAGGTGCTTTAATAATTTATTTAGGGACAAATTTACCTAGAAGTTATATAGCTTGCGACTTTATCTGCGGTTAAGGAGAGCAAAAAATAGTCGTTTTCTAAATTTTAATTGATCTTTGTGCCTGTCGGTGATTAACAGCTGCATAGTTGGTTGCCATTGCGTAGGCCACCGTACCGATGAAGGCGGCTTTAGTTCTAATTTATATTTATCAAATATTTATCTCAAGTTCAGAGGTCGATAATACGATGATGTTTGAACAGGGAAATGCTGTTATTTCAAATATTTTCAAATTTAAAATGAATAACAACGCCAATTATTTTAATTATCGGGCCTTACGTAAAACTATCATACGATTCATAAATATGAAAAAGTCGAGGGTGAAAATCCGCTTTTAAGAGTTATAAATATTTTTAATATTCCGAGAAGCTGTAGGCCTGGCCACCGGATTTTTATTAATAGAAATGTAAAAATATAAACGTTATGTCACTATGTAAATAATAACTTTGCACAAAACGCAGAGCTAAAAAAAATATAAGATAGTAATTCGAAGCATAAACATTCAAAAACTATATTTTTATAAACATAATCATAAAAATAATTTGTTGAAATAAATTAATATTTTCTCAACAGTTCATAGGTTTCACGCAATAAACAGTGATATATTATTGAGCATAGGCATACTGATTAAACAGTAACTGTACACAAAGTGATTTTCCGCATGACGGTAAATAATTAGAATTTTCATGTGGTGTGGGAATAGTTTCATTTCCATAAGTGTACTAAAACCTGCTTATAGCAATCAAAAGAGTTGTGAAGAAGTTCATTGATAACTTGCTCATTAAATTTTTTCAAATTCAAATCTTGTACAATAGCTCTTGCCTTATAAGTAAATACACTATGCAAGGTACTTTCTTCAAAACTCGTATCCAATATCAAATCAACATTTCATCGTAGGCCATATTCCTGTGCTCGAGAATCCGCTGCAAAGAGCGACACATCCGAGTAAAGATCCGCGGTCTTGGCACCGGCTCTTCTCCATTACATAAGTAAACGACGAACGGCTTGTGGCGCGAGTTGCAAAAGTCCAACGACCGACTGCTGCTCACGCTGTCGGGAAAAATTTTGCTTATCATCCTCACATCAAATTTTTTCCAAATTGCAACGCGTGGTAATGATAAGCAGGGATGGGCCTGACGATGATGACTTTATCGGAGCACGATTGATATATTATTATCGAACACTGTTACCAGTCCAAACAGTGTAAATAATAAAATGTGCATACACTCTGAAAATTTTTATCTCTATTTTACACAAAGTTTGGGTAAAATATTAATTTCCCTATTTGACCCAAAAATTTGTGTAAATGATTTACATAAACATTGTGTAAAAATTTACACAGAAATTCGTGTAAATTGAAAATTTTACATTTTGAACAAAATTTAAATTACACAGGATTCATATTTTACACAAAATTTTGAAGAGTGCAGGAATAGAGCTTTTGTGTAAATGTATTCGCTGTTTTTTCGAAAATTAAAATATAATAATTACAAGGGGAGCACCAGGGATGCGGGTCCTGGATTTGGCTAAAACTGCAGGAGGTACTTCTTTATGACAAATAGTAAGACCCATGTCTTCTAAATGGCCCTTTTGTTCCGAAATCCGAAAAAAATGAACAATTTTTCTTAAAAATGAGGTCTCTTTCTTTGGTAATAGCTTTTTAAATATTCTGGTTATGTAAATAGACTAAAAAGTTTATAAAAGAAGGCAAAAAAAGCTTTAATTTAAACTGCGCTTCGTTAAAACATTTCGATTTCTTAAAAAGTTATAGGCTATCAAAAATAGAGTAAGAAAATGATTACAAATTTCTTATTTTTTTCAAACATTTAACGGGTGGTATTTTAGGCGTATCTTCTTACTCTATTTTTGATGGTCTATAAATTTTTAAAAAATCGATATTTTTTAACGAAAGCTTTTTTGGTCTTCTTTAATAAACTTTTTAGTCCATTTCATAGTGCATCGCTGGTGCTCCTTGTTAGTAAAAGCCTTATTATTAATGAAAAATGTAACATTCTGAATTTAATCGAATGAGGAAAGAATTTGTGCACACGTGAGATATACGATTGAGTTTAAAAGCTGGCCGAAACTAGTACGTCGAGCGGAATCTGCTGGTTGGGCAACGCGACTCGCAGAAGTTGGTCTAAATTTGATAAGTTTTTTTTTAATATTCGCGTTCTCTATCAAAACACAAGCGACAGTCACGACTAAACACTTTCGCTTCGAGTGTCCTATATATACTTTATATACATACGAAATTTCTTAGTTCCACTTTCGAACCGTTCGATCGCTCTTTATGGGAGATAAGGAGTTTAATAATAAAAGAGCCTGATGCTTTAGATTTTCGAGGGGCTCTTATCGCCGCAACGTGCAGTTTAGCGCAGCACTTTTCCGCAGCTACGAACTTCGTCCTCTCTGGCCTTCTTTTCGCGCTACCCTACCAGTTATCGAGTTAGGAATTAGGGACAAGATGGTGATTTTTTGCTGCTGTTTGATGGATATAATTTACGTTTTTCGAGAATGTGGGCATTATAAGATAACATTTCAATTAATTAAAAAAAAAAAATTGAATTTCAATGAGAAGTACAGTGATTTGCATAGTAAATTACAATGCCAATTGAAAACAAGTTTCGTTTATAGAATATGCGTCGGTAACACAATGCTTTGACATTCACCATCGTTCGTTATGTAAACGCATAAAAGTGTCGGCGTAAATTTATAACATACACTCAATAACTGTGCAAGTGACTATAGTTGCTGAGTTGTGCATTAGAGATATAATACTCTTTTTAATACGCCGACTAAATTGTGTTTACTCTTCTTCTTTGTATATGAAATAAAAATTGACTACTTGTACAAAAATTGATAATAATTTTTATACGAATAGGTTTTTGTTTTTCGATTTCGCGATGGAGGGAATCGTTCACTTTGGACGGCCTTGTCATCGCCTGGCTGCAATATCGAGGACCTAGTTTTCTCCCGCGTGGGCGGCATTCTCTCCGGGTCTTTGTATATACGTACATATTTTTGCATATACATGCAGCTATTGTAGAATTAATTCCTTTATAATTTAGGGGATAATTTGTTGGAATACTGTAATGAAGCATTAGGCAGCAGTATCTATATCTATTACATGATATTCGTTTAACATAAATGGACTAATAAATCTCCCGCTACTCTTATACATTGCAAAATATTTTACTCTATATGCGAATATATATCATTTATATGTACTTACATTAAAAATTATTCATGATAAACTAATAATATGTTTTCTGTTTCAGAGCACAAGCTGCGTTCGAATTTCGCGCCCTATTCAACGCGCCGACACTGCTCCGCATCATCTATCCATCGTGCCGTTCGTTCCACCCCTATATATTCTCTCGCAGTAAAAATGTCTCCCAGTAAAGATTGTTGATATCGAAGAAGCGCGCAAGAAGCAGACGCCACATAACCTTAAAATAAACGATAAAACGAGATAAATACCACATATACAATTAAATAATACTCGCGCAAGCTGCGTATGCGCGTCTCTCCCACCTCTTTTCTCGCAGGCTCTCTCTGTCTCTCTCTCTCCTCTCCAAGTCTCCACACCCTCGTCGTCTCCGCGAGCAGTGCTCGATAAGCGCCTCTCGTTCGCGCACTCTCGGCGCCACCCTAACCTATATACTATATCCCTCTCGCCCTCGGTGAAGCATAGTATCTTCGACGTCCCCGAGGCCAATATCCTCGGACAATCACAAACAGCGCACAGTGTGTAATATACCTATATATCTAACCTCTCTCGGCAGCAGAAGACGCGCACATTCATCAGCCAGCTCCCAATCAACTCGAGAACAAACGCGCGCGCGTGCAGCAGAGCGAGAGAGAGAGAGAGAGAGGGAGCGATGTCGGGTCGCCTCCTACCGGCCCTCGGCGCTCGCGCCGGCAGTGCGTCATCGGCGCTCGCGCGGTGTGCGTCTACAATTCCAACGGTGACACATCAGCTGCAAGTGCGTGCGATGACGGGCGGTGGGCTCGCGACGGGCAGGTCCAGGGAGCAGGCGACCCAGCAGCAGAAGGTACTCACCGAGGACAATGTCTATGAGAACCTCGTCAAAATGGAGTACGCGGTCAGAGGGCCGCTGCTCATCAGGGCCATCGAGCTCGAGAAGGAGCTGCAGAAGGTGCGTAAGCCATAGAGCAATATATATCATTCTGTGTACATGTACGTAGGTATATATGAGTGTAGTCTTCCGGGGATTGGGGGAATTGGCTGCGCAAGTTATTGGAGCGGGGGACAAGGCGAACTTTGATAATCAGCAGCTCGACGTTCTTTGCGAGATAAAATCATTCAAATTCTATGTGTCGTAAAATGAGAGGAATTGGCGATTTCCAGCTGTTGGCGAAAATATAGTACAGCAACAATGCAATATGAAAGTTCTTACGAATAACCTTAAAAACGTGATTCGACGAAAATCAAAATAGATGCATTATTTGTTTATTTTTTAAGTTTAAAAGCTATATGTAACCGAGATTGCCAAGCACCAATTCAAAACCATAAAACATTTTATTAATATGACCGTATTATATTAAAACTGCATTTCAGCCTCTCATGCTCCTTTGATCACGTGATTCTTCTCTTTGAAGAATTCAATATATAGCTTGTTTTCCAGTTTGCAAGCCAGCCAGTGTATTTTCAAATAATCTAATAGCCTCCTTTGCCTGATCAGAGCTAAAAATAATATTTTATTACTACAAATATTATTATGTAAATAGCACAAAAATGTTTATAATTTTGCAATTTGATATTGTTTTTGTGTAAGGTGCAATTTATCAATTTTTTATTAGCAAGTGTATTATTTCAATAAAAATTTAAATTTCACAAAAATGATCAAGAAATTGACACAATATACCACCTGCTTAAAGAGATTAGACACACCCACTTGTTATACAAGAATTTCTGGCAAACATTTGTGCAATTTAATATTCTCCTCGATTAATTTCTATTAGCCGTTAAAAAAATACACTACTTTTTGCTTTGCCACTCCTAATAATATATTCATCATCCAATGAAGTATTAGCTATTTTCAAATTACAAAGAGTTAATTTCTTTATCAACACATACAATTTACAAATTAGCATTTAACTGTTGATTATATTCGAAAAAGGTTGCGCAGTGCCCGTTAACTATGTTAATTAAAAAAGATTTTTAAAGTAAGCCTTGAAATCCTTATAATGAATTCAGCCTCAACAAAATAGATTTTTTCGAATAACAAAAAATTACTTATATATTTATCATTTATCTTTGCATCATTGCACTTCCAATTGCTCGTTTTCTTATTCGGGCTTTACGGCGCACACAATCCTCTCTAATCTTTTTCGCTCGCTCCCTTTCACTTTCAATTTATTCCTCTGGCATCCTTTGTCTGGTTAAAAATCTCTCGGCCCGGCGATCTTTATTGAGCTCGTTCATGAAACGCCGTGCCTCTGAGTGAAGCTGCTTTTTTATCGTAACTCGTTAGTGATGTTGAATTTATATACCTATATAATACTTAAATGAAAGCTACAAATTTGCAGTTCTTTGAATTGTTTCTAATGAAATGACTGAAAAATAAATAAAGACTAATAAAGAAGAATTAAACTATTTATTTATAATATACATATAGAGACGCGAAAGTGTGAAGCAATTACCATGCCATTCATTGATTCATTTTACAGGCATCAATGACCCAAGTACCAAACAACATTTTCATAAGCACATATACCTCTCATCGATCACTTTTCCGCCGGATTCACCGGACCCATCGCGCGGCGCGGCTACAACTGCGCGTCAATGGGCGCGCGGATCGATCCCCCGTGTGCGCACTACTTAGGTGCACACCTATATACTTACTTGTCAACCTCCTGGGCGCGCGTTAGCGCGATATCGACCCCTTTACACCACTAGTGCGCGTTATGATGTACTTTTCTTTTGCTGACCTGCGGGTCATGCGGTCTCGGAGTTCAAAAGGTCACTTTAACTGCATATCGTCTACTCTGTCATGAAATGACAAACTAGGTTTTAACCATGCTATGTTGGACGTACAACGCGAATTTTCCATTTCACAACAGCGTCACGCCATCTGCATCCACAAAAACACGGGATATACCCAATAACCGGACAATAGGGAAGTGCTCCCACTTAAATGACAAAATCATCGCGGCAACAAAGCCTTTACCACTTCGGTATATAGACCAACACAACACACACACACACATTAAATAAGTATGTGACATAACGGCGCGCCATCAATTTATTTATTTTTCTCGTCGGCGAAAAGACGCGCGCGCCTGCGCAGCTGGCACATCATACGAATGCGGACTACGTGATGATGAAAACGTGCGCGCTTTGCGTTCTTATAAAATAGAAGTTGATGTCAATGTTGAGATTTTGATAAATGTTGTTTTATATATTTGATCTGCGATATCCAAATTAATATATGCATCGATTTCTTTCTTTTTAATTTTTTTTTTTCATTATACCTACTAATTTTACTGTTAGTTAGAAATGTTCCTTTTAGATTCGTCGTCAGCTAAAAAAGTATTCATTTGTCCGTTTTCCTTGTCAGATAAAAAACTTGATCTGATTAGTCACAACGCTAACTAAATTATCATATAATATTTATTAGTATACTTAAATCATACTCTCATTTCGATTTTAATCAAGTTTTTAGACTTTTCAATTACTAAATAAGTTATATAATTTGTGTTATAGGACTCAATAAAAACCTTCCGTATAAGTATAAGGCGTTTTAAATTTGGAGGTGAAATTCTCAGCTATCTCTATGTCAGATGACATTTTTTTTATCAAAGACTCTTATGAATGTATAAACATCGATAACCGACAGACGACCATAGATAGACCGTGTTGACAAGTAATTTTCTTCAAATGTTTATCTGGCGCGATATATAGATAAATAAAAAAAGAAGAACAAATATTTCGGTGTTTTATGCAATTTAGCACCAGCACAGTTGCAGAATTGATTTATACAGGTATACACAGACACTGTTAGTAGTTTGAATAGTTTTTACTACTTTCCACTTCACGATCAATTTCACTCTTATATCTTACTGTAGGAAAATATTTTAACAAAATTAATTTCAAGCACAATTTTCTGACTTATCCTGTATTTGATTATATAAAAAAAAAAACAGTCTCTTGAATCTATTATACCTATACGAATGAAAAGCCCTTCGGTACTTATAATAGTAGGGCAAAGGAACTTTCGGATCGCGAGTCGACGAACCCGCGAAGGAAGCGCCATCTAATACAAAGCGAGAAATGAAGGCTGTATCCTCTTTGTTTGGAGTTATTTTCGGTGAGTTTCGGTCCGCGCGTATTCGCTTGTCTGCTGCACGATTCCCGTTAAATATTTGTACTTCTTTTAAAGTCTTTCCTATCGTAAAAGCAAAGAGCGGCTAATTATTATAAGTAACAACGTACGAGTGTCTCTTCTGAGCTAAAGTTTAAGAAAACGTTACAAGCTCCTCTCTCATCTGCAATCTCAAAACCGAAAAGTCACACATGTTAGCAGCTATAGCCCGCCGGCCGCGATGCACGTATTATATATATCTTTAGACGCAAGGTCACGCGCTCGCACGTGTGCTAATTAAAGCGCTCTGGAATTGTCTTAACTCTTGTTGTCTCGCTCGCTCCTACATGCGATAGTGGATATAGCTTTTAGCGCTCAAGATAAGCTTCACGTGGTTGCATAGGAATTTTTTTTACTCAGGTGTAAAATAATGTTGTTTTAACGAAAGAACGTTTGAAGAGGTAACTGAAGTTCCTGGAAAATGATCGTTACAATGAAGATTGGTATTTAGTGCCCTTTATAGTTCTTTTAATTGGGAATACTTAATGGCTAATTTCATGGGATGTTGGTATATTTCTTGGAAACCGACAAGTGTTATTAGCATCGCAACGATAACTCTATGAGAGCATGTGGAGCATGTAGCATTCGGTAATGCCGTATCGCACAAAGCATTAATTCAGCTCATTCGAATGTAAAACAAGCGAAATACATAAACCTTGCGTGAATTAACGACGAGGTTACTGCTGCTGCAAACTCTAAGTACTTTTAAACAAAAATGCGTTTCTTGTAGGATTTAAAAAAAATATATATTTTATGTTTCCCGCAAACAAATCAATTAAATTTTTTGCGTGCGTAAAGTAGATTCTTTATATGATAACCTCATTGACTTATCGTGTATATATTCGTGGCTGGTTGTACATTATCGAGGGTTTTAATCTCGACGCGGCCAAATTTTTTCGCGATGGCGCCGATGAATTTCAGTACCGCAAAATTTGTTCAAGCCGACTATTATACCTCTCTAGAAAATTATTCTATGAAATATATATATGTAATTTTTGTAAGCTATAGTGTTTACTTATTTAACCGGAGTACAAGTATATTATATAAAAAAATATATTAAATACAATTACTATTAAAGAAATGTTTTTTATCGCCTTTATAAGTAATGTATTTTTCTATCTTTGCTAAACGGTCCTGTCACTCATTTATTTCCAAAAAGATTAAGTTTTAGTTTGTATCTTACATATAATTTCAAAATCTAGCTTGTTCTCGCTATCTCTAAAATTATCTCTGTGTCGTTATACCAAAGTTGCAAAATCGAAGTTCGATCTGTAGCGCACTTTTTCACCTAATTCAAAAATAAGTAGTATGCATATTAATGACTATAACGCGTATAAACAGTGTGTTGTGCACTTGGTCATTTCGAAAACCGTCAGGCGAAATCACGCACGCAAACGTTATTTTAAAAGAACGCGGCGACTGTCCAGTACGCTATATATAATATAGTTCTAGGCAATTCCGGAACCGGAACGTGGCCGTTTTCTCGCAGCTGGTCGGCTCTGAAATTGCCCTCATCCTGCCTTCAGCAAACCGGTTGCCAAGACGATAATGGATTTATAGTGTGCGCGCAGACTACGGACCGCTCTGTATTCGAAGAAAACCAATCGGTTTTTTGCCTTTCAACTCGGGATTCTGCTTGAGCGTTGCAGGTGTCTTGGGCGAAAGGGAATATCGAAATTTTACGCAAACCGAGGATGAATATTGCATTGTTGATGGACCACTTTTTCATGTGATGCTCTCAAATAAACAATTCGCGTGAGAATTTTACACACGGCTTGCGCGCGGTATCATTTGATCCTCTGCAACATAATCTTCAATTACCTGCTGCTCGGCTCGTCTTTTCCAGCGCTATAGTGCGAAGCATTAGTCATGGTAGGTTGGGAATTATGCGCAATTCCGCTGGAAAAGTTTCGCTCATTGTACAATTTATAAACATACTCTCTTGAGATTAGCACTCGCGCGTACTCGTGTCAGTTGCCGTATATGCGCATATGCTAATAAATTATTTTCAACGCATGCATGAAACGTACTTTTTAAATTTAATAAGTGCAGGAATAGAACCTTACTTTGCATGAAAAGTGGATGGGAGATCGGGTATAGCGAGTCATTACTTTTCCTCCCGCTGCTGCGGAAAACCTCGCTAGATGCTCGAAATACTCAACTTTCTATTCACTTTTCTATGCAGGAAAAGGTCCTTTTTCATACACTTTTTTTTTCACAGTTTAGCGAGAAAAAGAATTTTTTTGTAGATTCATCCTTTACTCTCCAATTCATGCTTTTTAAAGCTTATTATTGCCTTATTTAGAAGGATATTGAGAACATTTATAGTTCAATTACAAAATAATGAATATGTACAATTGAGAGTATAATTGATATAAAAAGAGCGCGCACATATGAAGTAAAATATGAAAAATATAATCACTTTTAACTGTGTTGTGCAGAACGTGCAAGCTTGAGAATGTGCGTTGAATGTTGATCTTTTTATCCATATGGTTTTTTAGGAAATTCCAATTCCGAATTACCGAGCCAAGCTCAAGCAATAAAGAGCAGTCTTTATTCTTTGGCGCGTGTACGCGCGACCTGTTGCTTCCTCCTCGCCACTAACTTAGCCGAAGCCTTACGCTCGCCCGCTTAGCATACTTGTATACTCATCTCAGTTTCGTTGCAGGGGGCCCAGAAGCCGTTCAAGGAGGTGATCAAGGCGAACGTCGGCGACGCCCACGCGATGGGCCAGAAGCCCATCACCTTCCTCAGGCAGGTCCTGGCGATCGCCGTCCAGCCCGAGCTCCTCAACGACCCGAGGTGATGCCCCCTACAGTCTTTGCTTAATTCTCCCTGTTGGGCTGTGCTCTAAGGAGACGTCATGTGCGCAGGTACCCGGAGGACGCGAAGGAGCGCGCGCGGGCCATCCTGGACGGCTGCAAGGGCTTCAGCGTGGGCTCGTACTCGGAGTCGGCGGGCGTGGAGGTGATCCGGCGGCACGCGGCCAAGTACATCGAGGAGCGCGACGGCGGCATCCCCAGCGACTACCGCAACATCATCCTCTCGAACGGCGCCTCCGACAGCATCAAGGTATGCGCAGAGTTAAGCGGCGGTCGGTAAGAATAAGAATAACCGATGCCCCCCTCTCAGTCCTTCCTGAAGCTGTTCAACGAGCGGCTGAACGGCAGGCCGACGGGCGTGATGATCCCGATCCCGCAGTACCCCCTCTACTCGGCGACCCTCGCCGAGTTCGGCATGTACCAGTGCGGCTACTACCTCAACGAGGACAACAAGTGGGCGCTCGACGTCAGCGAGCTGGAGCGCGCGCTCGGCGAGGGCCAGCGGCACAGCGCCGTGCGCGTCCTCGTCGTCATAAACCCGGGCAATCCCACCGGGCAGGTGCTCTCGCGCGAGAACATCGAGGACGTCATCAGGTTCGCGCACAAGAACCGGCTCTTCCTCCTCGCCGACGAGGTCTACCAGGACAACATCTACGACAAGAGCTGCTGCTTCCACGCCTTCAAGAAGGTCATGACCGAGATGGGCGAGCCCTACTCCAAGATGGAGCTCGCCTCCTTCATGTCCGTCTCGAAAGGTGCGCGCTTGCTTGTATAGCTGCGACTGCATGCGACTAACGGCTTCTTTTTCCTCTGCTAGGTTACATGGGCGAGTGCGGACTGCGCGGCGGGTACGGCGAGTTCGTCAACGTCGACCCCAAGGTCTACGCGATCCTCCTCAAGTCCATCTCGGCGATGCTCTGCCCGACCGTCGTCGGCCAGGCCGCGATGGACGTCGTCGTGAACCCGCCCAAGCCCGGCGAGCCCTCCTACAAGCAGTTCATCAAGGAGAAGGAGGACACGCTCAAGTCCCTCGCCGAGAGGTCCAGGCTCGTCGTCGACACCCTCAACGGCATTCCCGGCTTCCACGTGAGTATTGCGCTCTTTCGCATTTTCTATACCGATGGACCGATTGACTAATCTATTCTTGGGGATTGCAGGCGAATCCAGCTATGGGCGCGATGTACGTGTTCCCACGCATCGACATGCCGGAGAAGGCGGTAAAGGCGGCCAAGGCCGCGGGCCAGGAGCCGGACGTCTTCTACGCGTTCAAGCTCCTCGAGGCGACGGGCATCTGCGTTATCCCGGGCTCCGGCTTCGGCCAGCGACCCGGCACCTACCACTTCCGCACGACGATACTCCCGCAGAAGGACAAGATCAACATGATGCTCGGCAGCCTCAAGGAGTTCCACCTCAAGTTCCTCCAGGAGTACAGCTAAAGATGATACGATGATAATGATGATACCGCTGATGTTGGTGGACGAGGACCGCGATGATGTGATATACATAGCCGCGAGAATAATGTCTATACATTGTATACCCAATGAGTATGTACGTCAAGTTCGAGAGCGACATGTACTTCTTTGTTTAAGCGCGCGATGCGAATATAACTACTACCCTCCTCTTTTTTTACACGATTTTTTGCAGGATCGTTAGTTCTACTTTATTTATAACTGTTGTAAGCTTAGCGGTTTTGTAAATAAATACAAAAATGCTGTCTGTAACAGAGTTGTTGACATGTTACTGTATATTCGTGTACGTGAAACTTTCTGAATTGTAAGAATAAAAATTTTTCAACAAAACATTCCTCATCTTTCCTTTCTTTCTTCTTGGTTGGATTTTCAGCTTATAATACCTATACGTTACGTTATCGTGCGCCATGCTTGTAGCGCGATCTGTTTTGAAAATATTTTCATAATAATGATGTGTAATAGAGTATAATGTAAACAATGAATAAGAAGATAGCTCCCGAAATCATGAAATCGCTGATGAAGGATTTACATCGCGTGTAGTACATTTTCAATGTGTGTGTCCAAAAATATTGACCATCTCCATTTTACCCGTTTTAACAAGTTTTTAATCACATTCTTTTAACGTTTCGACCTATTTTATATTAATTTCTACCATTCGGAGACGACCTATACAATTGGCAGGTGAAAAGAAAGCGAACAACTGCTAGAAATTCCAGTCTCAATTATTATTACATACTCTGGAATTAGCAAAAAAAAGATATGAAGGAGGAACTGCGCGAGGTGGAGCGACACATGTACGGTTACGTACCACAGCAGCTGCTGGAGAAGATGGAGCGCTTCCATCCGCTGCCGGCCCTAAAGTCGGCCATGCCTGCGCGGCAGATTTACATGAAGGTGCAGGCGGATCTGGATGCGCTTAACTTCCATGCGGCCGAGGAACACGCGAATATGTGGGACAGCTGCTGTAAAGCCGTGTCCATCGCGCCACCCGGTAGCCTCGACCTCGGCTTATCTTACGCTGCCAGGTCTAGGGTGCTGCAGCACTTTCTCATGTACACGGAGGCCCGGAGGGACGTCAACCGGGCCATCGCCCTGATGAGGGCCGCCCCGGAACCGTACAACCCGCAGGACATGGTGAGCAAACCATTTTGGTTATAGTGCATAATAAGAGTTTTAAAAACCGATTGTTTGTCCAAACTTTTAAGTATGTATGTATATGTATAAAGAAAGATCGTGTAAGGGCATGGGGCATTTTGTACACAGTCATATAAGAGTATAGACTTATAGAGTGCGCCGATGTTAATTGTTTACGCAAGATCGACGTCTACGCGCGCAAGATCGAGACGTCGCTGAGGCTGCAGCTGTCCGACGTGCCCGCCATCTTCGAGGAGCTGCTCGGGGTCCTGGACGCCGCCGAGGACGGCACGGAGAGCAAGGTGCGGATGATCGCCGCGGTCGAGCAGCTGGACGCGCGGCTGCGGCGCGAGCTCCAGCAGTCGTCGGACGGCCTGCTGCAGCCCGGGACCGTCGACGGCGAGCTGGACAGGGAGCCGGTGGGGCTCAGCAGCGCCGAGGAGCTCGCGGAGAAGCTGGAGGTGGTCGGGCACCCGCAGCTCGACAGGCAGGTCGTCGCCAAGCGGGGCATCCCCTGCGGGGAAGTCATCTGCGCGGAGCGCTTCTACGCGGCCGTGCCCCGGACGCTGGTGCCGCCCCAGCTGACCAGCTGCGACCACTGCCTCGGCAGCTCCTGGACGCCCGTGGCCTGCGTCGGCTGCCCCAGCCTCTACTGCGGCGAGCCGTGCCGGGAGGAGGCCTGGCGGCAGTACCACGAGTTCGAGTGCCAGGTCCTCGGGATGGAGCCCTCGTCGATCCACGACTGCCGCGAGGCCATGGACGAGCCCATGCGCATGGCCCTGCGGCTCTTCCTCCGCGGCTACGTGGAGGCCGGCCGCCAGCTGCCCGGGCTGCGGGCCCTGTGCGCCGAGGTGGACGCCGTCGGCGAGCCCCTGCAGAAGGGCAGGAGGGACGGCCGCTACGAGGTCGGGAGCTTCCGCACCTGCTACGCGCTGCAGCGCTCGCCCCTTTACAGCAGCGAGGACAAGTACTACGTGCGGTCGATCCTCGCCGTCATGCTGCTCGCCAGGCGCACCGACATCCTCGGCCCGGAGTTCCAGTTGCGGCACCCCGGCCAGCTGGCGCGCCACCCGGACGCCCGCTTCGTCGGCGCCCTCATATTCAAGCTCTGCGCCATCGCCTGCGCCAACATGAAGAAGGCAGGCGGCCATGCATAT